>JAODAL010021596.1:0-66675 GCA_025379985.1 Phyllomedusa bahiana
AAACCCAAGACACCACCTTACAATTGATCAACAGTACCTCACCATTGTGAGGCTTCAAGCAGGATACTCTGAAAGGGAAGTGGCTGCTGAGCTTATAGTGTCACAGAATGTCATCAGCAGGATGTATCAGAGACACAAACAAACTGGAAGAGTAACAGAAAGGCAAAGAAGTGGACATCCTTTGCTACACCGCACACTAATGACTGCTTCTTTGCAAACTATGCCAAACTATAACCATTTTACAGCCGTGTGGTCTGCATGCTAGAAGACATGACCACAGAACCAGACACCAACATCTTGCATGGGCCAGAAAGCATTGACACTGGGCGAGAGATAGGTTAACAGCACTGAGGACCAGTGATGAAAGTGAGCAGAAATGGCGGCCGTAAAAGAGACAGGACAGGAGAGTGGAGACCACAAGGCCAGAGCATTACTACAAGGTGAAGATTTCTTGTAGAAGCGAGGGTTAGCCCAATGCTGGACAGCTTCTGCTTCAGCATGATGCACATGTCATTCTTATTAGTGATAGATATGCCTCAAGGGGGTCTGAAACTTTAATTTGGGTGTGTTTGTAGTATATGTATTACGGCTGTTGCACCCAATCTGGTTACAATATGCTAGGTACATAATAGTAATTTTTGGCTTGTACTAATTCTGAACTATAGAGCAGCACAGATGATGTTTGGGCTCAAGCGGATAGCCACAATATTAATGTATTTTATTATTTGTATGACAGCTGCAAAAACAAAGCCCACGTTTCACGTGAATCAATGAGTAGTATATTACTTTTAACAATAGAAGTTCATTTAGCTGGAACCAGGGCTGTGGAATCGGTAAGCCAAAGCTCCATCACCCCTTTTTTTATCTCCTGATAAAATAACCAAGCTATTTGGGTAGAACATACACTGACAAGCAAAATGGTAATGTTTTGAACTTGCGACTTTCAGGCTCCATATCTTACCATCGACTAAAGCTTTGAACATGAGACTACCATTATTTTATAGACAATCATCTTACCTATCTTATACATACATTTGACTTGTAATGATTTATCCTATGCTTAGTTTTGCAGATTCTTGTCATGTAACTGCATTGTTACTGTTTTGCTCTTAAAAATCAAAATGTTAATTATTATTTTGTTAGTATTTGGTAAATCCACCTTTTGGCTTTCAGCACTGCTTGAATCCTTCTGGGCTCTCGCTCAGATTCAAGAATGTCCCGACCAAAATCTGATCCCAGGTCTCATCTACACGTTCCCACTGTTGGTGCAGACTGGACTTGGGTATGAATAAAGCTTTTTCTTTAACGCTACCCACAAGTGTTGGATTGGGTTGAGGTCTGGGGACTGTAGAGGCCATTACAGCAACTCTACTTCATTATTATTGAACCATTCCTTTTCCAACCTTGATGTATTCTTCAGGTCGTTGTGCTGCTGGAACACTATGCCATCCTTTTCATACCCATACTATTCGATGTATGAATTAACTCATCTTGTAGAATACTCTTATATACAGTGGGTACGGAAAGTATTCAGACCCCTTTCAATTTTTCAATCATTGTTTCATTGCACCCATTTCGTAAGATCAAAAAAGCTCATTAATGTACACTCTGCACCCCATCGTGAAAGGAATAAAACAAATGTAGATATTTTTGCAAATTTATCAAACAAGAAAAACTGAAATATCACATGGTCTTAAATATTCAAACCCCTTTTCTCATATTGTTAAAAGTCTCCTTTTTGAGCTAGTACAGCCCATGAGTCTTCTTGGAAATGATGCAACAAGTTTTTCACACCTGGATTGGAATCCTCTGCCATTCTTCCTTACACACCTCTCCAGTTCCCTCAGGTTGGATGGTGAATGTTGGTGGACCGCCATTTTCAAGTCTCTCCAGAGATGCTCCATTGGGTTTAGGTCAGGGCTATGGCTGAGCCAGTCAAGAATGGTCACCAAGTTGTTCTGAAGCCACTGCTTTGTTATTTTAGCTGTGTGCTCAGGGCCATTGTCTTGGTGGAAGAAGAACCTTTGGCCCAGTCTGAATTTCCAGAGCGTCTGGAAGAGGTTTTCATCCAGGACATCTCTGTACTTGGCCGCATTCATCTTTCCTTCAATTGCAACCAGTCGTCCTGTCCCTGCAGCTGAAAAATCCCCACCCCCATAGTATGATGCTATTTACCACCATGTTTCACTGTTGGGATTGTATTGGGCAGGTGATGAGCAGTGCCTGGTTTTCTCCATACATACCGCTTACAATTAACACCAAAAAGTTCAATCTTTGTCTCATCAGACCAGAGAATCGTATTCATCATAGTCTGGGAGTCCTTCATGTGTTTTTTTTGCAAACTGTATGCGGCTTTCATATGTCTTGCACTGAGGAGAGGCAACCGTCGGCACACTCTGCCATGAAGCCCCAACTGGAGGAGGGCTGCAGTGATAGTTGAACTTTCTTCCATCCCCCTACTGCATCTGCATTTATCTCTCTCATCCAGGCTCTTCTCCCACGATTGCTTAGTTTGGCTGGACGGCAAGGTCAAGAAAGAGTTGTGGTCATCCCAAACTTCTTCCATTTAAGGATTATGGAGGCAACTGTGCTCTTAGGAACCTTGAATGCTGCAGAAATTCTTTTGTAACCTTGGCCAGATCTGTGTCTTGCCACAATTCTGTCTCTGAGCTCCATGAGCAGTTCCTTAGACCTCATGATTCTCATGTGCTCTAACTTGCACTGTGAGTTGTAAGGTCTTATATAGACAGGTACGTGCCTTTCCTAATCAAGTCCAATCAGTTTAATGAAACACAGCTGGACTCCAATGAAAGAGTATAACTATCTCAAGGAGGATCAGAAGGAAATGGACAGCATGCGAGTTAAATATGAGTGTCACAGCAAAGTGTCTGAAAACTTAAGACCATGTGATATTTCAGTTTTTCTTGTTTAATAAGTTTGCAAAAATATCTACATTTCAGTTTTTTTCCCTTCAAGATGGGGTACAGTGTGTACATTAAGGAGCAAAAAAAATTACTTTTTGGATCTTACCAAATGGCTGCAATGAAACAAAGAGTGAAAAATGTAAAGGAGTCTGAATACTTTCCGCACCCACTGTTGCTCAGCATTGAGATCACCATAGACCCTTATCAAGTATCCCACATCTTTAGCTATGAAACAACCCTATATCATCAGTCTTCCTCCACCGAACTTGACAGTTCCTTCAATTCCTTGATCCCTTAGCCTCATTCTTCCAAACCCATTTGCACCCATCAAAGCCCGATTTATTAACGTTCATCTCATCGCTCCAAATCACCTGTTTCCAATCTTCCACTTTTTTGCAATCTCGAGCCAACAATACTTATGACGATATTGAAGTCGAGACTTTTTCACCTTTTTTCAACCCACCATTCCAGACCTGTGTAAATTGCGTTGCATGGTGCTTGCATGGACGTCTGTGATCTCACTACTACAAAGCATATGAGCCACCTCCACTGCTGGGTCTAGGATAGACGTGTTGTATTGATCGTGCTCCAGTCAGGGGGTGTGTAATGGAGAAGGTGGGAATCATTTCATAGTTTCCCCACTCCGCCTCTTCCTGGACTGGGAAGCATATAAAAAGTGTCATAATTGTAATTCACGGGCCCTCCTGCCGCTCTGACCCCGGTGGACCCCTTGGGCGACTCTCGCACCCAGGCGGTCAGCCCGTGCCACGACACTGCAACATGGGTCTCTAGTCCTACCTCTTCTACCTGGGGCACTAGCCCCTCGCACCAGGAGGTCACCTGCAGACCCTTGCCTTCCTCTCCTCATGAGCCTATGGAGGCGTTTTCTGCTCAGATACCGAATCTGCCCCCTCTTGAGGATGCAGCACATACCTTGGCGGCGCACCCAGAGCTTCGTGCTCTCCTCTCGTTCCTCCCATCAAAACAAGACCTACTCCACTGCAAGGGAATCAACAATCCTGAGACAGGATTGCGTCCATGCAATCCAACGTCGCAATCTCCAAGTCCGATCCCCCAACTCGAAAAACCCCAAAGGGTCAAAAACCCACCTGGTTTTCCCGCTGCAATCCTCTTTGGGGGGAGCAATTTCACATCAGCTCCAGCTCTTCTCTCAAGGACTCGGGAGAAACCGGGATCCCGCAACAATGTCCGACTGCGGGTTTCCCTGATCTGTCAGCCCGGGGCAACCACCCTCTTTTTTTTAAAACCAAATTTTTAAATTATATCCTGGGGCGCCTGAAGAGACTCTCATTGAATTTGACGGGCCCCCACAAGCTCTCCCCCCGCGAGCGCGGACCCCACCCGCCCACAGACTTATCTGTAGGACCCATATTTTGTGTTAAAGAAGAGTTATGCGAAAAAAGCCCATTAATGCAGCAAATTTGGTTCGGGGGTCACACTAGCTTTTTTCCGGGACTTTTCGCGGCGCACTCTGCTAAGAGCGCGCTTAAACCCCTTTTTTGCTCCCTCCAAGCAAAAATATCAGTATAAGGGGGATTCCCCTTTGCACTCCAAGTAAACCCAAACGGGGCGGAACACTCGCCTTTCGCTCCCTGGTATCTGCCCCTTTTGTCCTTCTTTGGATCTGCCCAGGGGGGACGCCCCGGGCCCGGGCCCGCGGCAAGTCCATGGATCCAATCCTGCCCCCCCTCAGCTACAGACAACCAGAAGCTGAGTACCAAAACTGGTCCCCTCGCTGCCACAGAATCCCGGCGCCGTCAGGCAGTGCGATACCCAAACCCCAAAGGGGTCAGCCCGCCCCGCTGAGGCTTGCCTCTCATAGCCCGAACCCCTCTTCCGAGCGAGATAAACCCCCTTATCAGGTCTAATGTAATGATTGTTGTGCTCTTTCCTGTCCTCTTGGTGCTCACACCACCTTCTTTCTTTCCTATCTCCATACCATGTGATCTGCTCAAATTCTGACGGCCCTCTGCTGTTCTCTCTGTCGAGACCCTCGTTATGGGTTCTTTCATACTACTCTGTTTCCCTCTGCCTTTGGGGCCCCAGCTCTGGGTGGGGGCCCCTCACCATCCCCTCCCCCTCGAACACCCAGTCCTAAGCCTCTACTTATTACAGCAAAATTCAGGGCTTTTCCTGGGGAGGGGGGGAGCGGTGGGGACGCCTCCACCCGAGAATACTCATCACGTACCTCCGGAGGAGACATCCCTGCGGATCTTTCGCGATGAGGCAATCCTCCTTCTCTAGCCCCTCCGCACTGCTTCTCTTTACTCTGTACTTGTCACGGCAACCCCCCCGTGTAGATTTGGCCCCGGGAGTAACCCGTTGGGCTGCTGCAGTTAGATACCTGCACCTGTTAGTTATTTGGCCTCTTTTTTTGTCGGGCTACCCCTTTTTTTATTCATTTTTTTTTTCAGGGGTTTGTTTTTGGCTTACGGGCTGGCTCTTTGGGATCCAACACTTTATGAAAAATTGGGGAATGTTGCATTTCCCGTTTGGGACCTCATAGGCAAAACTTTCGCTCATCCCTAAATGTGAAGGTTTTAACTCCCCCGAAAAAACGCCCTCAGGTTTTATATCATCTCCACAAGCGAAGTCACACATTTCTTCTAAGGAGACCCACCTCCTCTCCTCGCATATCCAGTCCTCCCCGCAATGGAAATTTCCCTGTCTGGTGCCACAACGTAGTTCCACTCAAAGGGTTGGGGGAGACATTTTCTTCATAAATCCTGCCTTCACGTACTAGACTCCTTTAGGGACGCAGACGCCAGAGTCCTTTTTGAAAAAAACGCCCTACGGGTGGTTTTTAGTTTACAAAAAAAAACCCCCAAACACGGGGCTTTGTCGTTCCTGGCTAAAACGTTAGACGACCTGCTGAACTTTGCTAAAGGCCAGATAGTGCTAGGGGGCGACCTGAACCTGGCGTTGAATCCTACCTTAGAAACCTCAACGGGCCTCACAGTGCCTTACCACACCGAGGGTTAAAAAGCTGCTCCAGACATGCACTAAAGAGGTGGGGCAATAACACCCCCAAATCTGACTATACGTTTTAATTCCTTCCCCCAAAATTTCCCTATACACCATTGACTATCTTTTCCCCACCTCACTTCTCCGTTGTGGGGTTTTGGGGCCTCTATAGGTACATTCTTCACTCAGATCATCTCCAATTCACTGGGGATTTGGCCCTACCACACCCCCCACAGACAGATTTTTTGGGGAGACTGACCGAAACGCCCTGCAGATTCCGGCCTGCGGGACTTACAGCACACAACGGACACCTTTCTCTCCACCACCTAAAGACCCCACCTCCCCAACTCAATGGGAAGCACTAAAGTGCACCTCAGAGGGGCCATCAAACAGGGCCCTCAAAAAGGGAGGCCCTGCCAAGCTTCAGCCCCTCCTAAAGCGCTTGACTTCCCTAAAACGCCCCAAAGGCACTGGGACTGGAGCGGATCTGGAGGCCTCACCCAGACCCTCAGACTCCTACCGCTCATGGAACACAACACAAAAGGTATAACAACTCTGCTCCACTCCTTCTAACGGTGCAATAACCGGGCAAGTTTCTTTCTCCCCGCACTAAGAGATAGAAAGCCTTTATTTGTTCCTTCATTTAAAAACCCCGTCGGGGCGAGTGACCCATTTAACGGGGGACATCCTGAAAGCCAGGATTCTATAACCCGCTCTATAACCTCCCCCCAAAAGATAGGGAAAAATTTTATTTTATAGGAAATGTCCCTCCCTCAGAGGGCTCTCTCGCCCCCGAAAACCGTTCTCCCCCGGGGGAAAGGGCCGGCCCCTAAACTTCCCCTCGGGGAAAAGCCCCGGGGCCCCAGGATCACGGCCCTTTCTTTAAAAACCCCAGCTGGGGACCCACCCCCTCCCCAGACTTTTCAACCCCCCTTCCGAGGGGGCCCCTTTCGACCCGGCTTTTCCCCGGGCCAATATAATGGCCAAAAGAGGGGGAGCCCCCGCAGTGCCGAATTATCTCCGATTTCCCTCATCAACACGGGCGAAACCTTTCCCCGTTGAAAAAAAAAACCCCCCTCCCAAGGAATTTTTCATCCCACAAGGGGCTCGTCCCCCAGGGGGCGAGGGACAAAATTCCAAAACCCTCTCTTTTTAACCTGCCCCCAAAACACCAACCCCTTCTTCTTTAACGCCAGAAGGGGGGGGGGGTTTAAGGGGGTTCGTGGCCATTTCTATATGGGGTCCGGGTCACTGGGTTTGCCCTTTACGGCGAGTGGACCCAAACCCCCCCGGCACGGTTAGTTCAACGGGCCCCCGGCCCCCCCTGTCATTGGAAATGGCACCAGCAGGGATGTCCTCTCTTCCACTGTAAGATGGCCATTTAACACCAAATGCAGGCACTGGGAACCACCCAGAGTGCGGGGTCAAGTACAAGGCACTCCTTCAAAGTTCGGGGCCTTTGCCGACACTGCCCGAAAATTTTAAACCCGGTCCTTCTCTTTCCCACCCAAGGCTGGAAAATTTCGCAAAATACCACAAATAAATTGGCAAAAATTTCCCCATGGGGTTCCATTCCCAGGCCACTTTTTCCCCGGGCTACCCCCCCCTCTCAAAAAATCCTTTTAAGACTACCCGTCCCTCAACCCAATAAACTTTAAAATTTTTCCCCCCACCCAAACAAACCCTAATGAGGTGGGGAAAAAGACTGTAGACGCAAATAAGGAAGATGAATAAAATTGCCCAGGTTTTGTACCTGTTTTTTAAGCATACCCCTGCTTCCGAGGCCTTTTTTGAAGACTCTTTCGTAAGTCAGGCCCCAAGTTTGTTGGCAGTTTTTTTTAAAAGTGATGGGGTTTGCCCTGCCCCTTCCCTAGCCTATTATCCCCGGCTCAACGCTGGGACGCTTCAAGGGGGCCTACAAAATTTGGGGGTTTACTTTTTAGACTCTAGGGGTGGAGCGCCACAGCTGCTCTACCCTGGCTGCCACCCTCAATGCCCCCGCAAAAAACGCCTTACAAACCCCCGCTATTCCCAAATCACAGACGCATCAATATACCAGGAGGGGGTTTGTTCCGGTGGGCGGCCGGCACCCCCCGTTTGGGAACCCGAGCCCCTACCACCCCCTCCAAACCCCTTCCCACTTGGGGCCCACGTTGCCTCGTTTTGATCGGTTTCCCCCACGGGCCCGGGACCAAGTCTGCGGCATTCCCTAACCCAGGGCTTTTGGCAGACTTCCACTACAAGGTTCCTATACCAAAATTAAAGTCTTTTGATAACCCAAAACCCCACCACCGAGCTTGTCCAAAAACCCCAAAAAACGAACCCTCTCGTTTACAAGCCTTCCCCCCTTCCCCATGGGGTTTAATGCCTTCCAGCTCAGCGAGAAGGAAATTGCCAGAAACCCTTCAGGATACTTCCACTTTTCAACTGGCCCCCAAAACCCTATCTTCCAGGGCCCACGAAAAATTAAAAACATTAAATTTTCAGTGGCCCGTGCAAAACCTTCTCCCACCCCTCCCGGCATCTTTGGAGGGCAACGGGGGAGAGGGACTTTTCCCATATTTTGGGGGGGGCCAGTCTCTTCACCTTTTTTGGAGGGAGTAATACGTAACATCCACCAAATTAAGGGTTACGCTCCAAAAGATCCCGCCCTGCTTCGTTCGACACCCTCGCCCACCACCCTTCTTAAAATTTTACCCCAAATTTTCCAAATCCTTGCTGCCCAAAATATATTCCCAAACTCGGTCTCCACAGGCCCCCTACGGGACGGATTGGATCCGGGGAAAAACACCCCTCAGCGCCTAGAGGAGTTCAGAAATGATTCTCCAACACACTAGGGCCAGTACTTGAGGATCTGGGAGGACTGGAGTGCCTTTTGCGGGTCAGACCTTTACTCAACCTGCTCCTGAGCGGATCATCTTCGATCTGACGTGAGGACTGGTTGGGATCTGTAAGGTGGGGGACGGACGGGGAGGAGCTGGATGACCTCTCCTCGATCCTCCTCCTGCTGTGGAGATTAAGTGCAGCTGATGGGCCAGCCGCCTAGCCTGTTCTTTTAGGTTTTCCTTCTTTCTGGTTCTTTTGCTATGTCATAAGAGTTATATACAGGGTCACACTATTGCTCAGCCAGTAACACATGTGACCATTATGATTCAGAGTGTTGTTTATCTAGTCATACATTCCCTATTTGAGATCCATGTCATGTCAGTGCATACTACAGTTATAAATGTGATAATAGTGATGTCTGCTTCCAAGTCCTGGAAAGCATGTTATATGACAATCTCTTTCCATTATTGCTCTAACTCTGTCTAAAGTTAATGTTCTGCAATATATGACTCTTGTAATTTTACAATATGTTTAATAAAAGCGGTTGAATTGAAAAAAAAAAAAATAAAAAAAAAAACAATGTTTGAAACCCAAAAAAAAAAAAAAAATTAAAAAAATAATTGTAATTCACATGGTCTGATGAAGCAGGTCTGCGGTGCCTGCGAAACACGTTACCTAATTCAAATAAAGAAGTAGATCCACGCTTATACTGCTGTGGTGGATTCTTTGCTCTGTGCAGCGTTTTAAAGAAAAGGACCTTCCTCAACACGCTAAAGACCACGTGGGACGCCGGAGTGACTGGTCCTTAAGAGCAGCAGCGCTTATACCCGTATTGGGATATCTATAACTTTTGCTGTACCAGTCATAGTACAGCAAAATGAGGTGAGTTGATCCTCCTCTGTTTATTTACTGATAATTTACAGGCTACACTGTTTGCGCTTTTTTTCCTGCCTCTATATTCAATACATACCGGAGGGGGACCCTTCCGGACGTTTGAGTACAACTATCCACTGCTGGGTCTGTCGCATCATAACTCATAAACCTTTTAATCGGTCAACTTGTTGACTGATATTTTGCCTACACGCCCACCTCTTGGCTTTTGAAGGAAAGGACAGACTTCATTTCATACTCTTCCAGCTGTCAGGGCCTCACATGATGCAGTTTGGCAATTTTCTTGGGAGGGAGACCACTATCGAACTGGATGATGCGGTTTCTCTTTTCTTAGAAGATCTTCTTCATGGCTGCTTCTCATTTCAAACCAGTGACCTTTTGCTTCAGAATCAGCCTAATAACACACTGATCAAAACAAAACAATGCAGTTACATGACAAGAATCTACATAACTAAGCATATACTAAATAGTTGCAGGTCAAAGTTATATATGAGATAGGTAAAATGATTGTCTATAAAATGATGGTAGTCTCACGTTCAAAGCTGTAGAGGATGGTGAGATATAGAGCCTGAAAGTCAAAAGTTCAAAATATTGTTACCCTTTTTCTTGTCAGTATAAAATAGATTATTAGATACAACTTTAGAACACAAAAAACTTAAATAAAATGTAAATATACAAAACACTGCAGTAAGTGGGAAAAACATTTTTTTAACAAAAGAACTGAACATTTGTTAAGAGAGTAAATTAATTTGTTCTAAGAAATAGTATCGCCTTCCTCAGATCCTTCTTCATAGATGGCCTCAAATCTCATCTCATTATTTCCAGGCTAGAGAACGGCCTCTCTACATTACCTTGGGTTGATGGCAAAGCGGTGACCACATGGGCAACATCTCTAACAATTTCAGGGTATTAAAGAATTGCCTCATGCGGAGTCAGTTTTGATGAACAGTTAAACTCTTCTACTTCTTTGAGAGCAAGTCAAAAATTTTGCTGAAATATGGTCAACCTGTTTGCTATGGGAGCGGAATCTTTCCTTCTGCGGCAACACTTTGGCTGCTCCATGGCATCCAAATACTTTTCAAAATTAAACTCATCTGATGAGGCTGAAGATATGATAGCAGTAACCCTGGCCAGACCCAATTTCTCTTACTCTTGGCACTGCATTGAACTATCTGGACCAATTTATTATATACAGTATTTTGGGAGTCGGTCCATTTTATAACGACTCTGGCTCCACCAAAATGGACACAGACTCCACAGCCCTGGCTTGAACTGCAAGAAGTCCAGGTCTAACTTCCTCAACAGGGACGATAAAACATGTCCACGTTATGGCGACTCAGTGTGGCCAAAAACCAATGAGCCAACCACCTTATTAATGTCCTGGAAGATTTTTAGTCCCACCTTGAGAACACCCATATCCCACCTGGAAAAGCCAATACTCTGTCTAGAAACAGACTCATTTCGTCCAGGGACACCCATTTTGGGCAGGTTTTGCATAAGCCCTGTACTTTTTACATAATATATTAAGGTAATGTTGGTATTAATGCCTAAAGCAAAGAACGGAAACATTCATCATATTCTGTAGCTTTAAAGGGATATTCTCACCAGATTCTTTCACAGTGCCAGAGCCAGCTTCAGACTCCCACTTCCTATTCAGGCTGTGGGTGGGTCTATAGCAGCGATTGGCATATTAGCTCTGCTGTTCCTAGTTGAGCCTGTTACAGTGAGATGAATAATGGAGATTAAAAAACTGTAATGGACAAGGCTTCAGAGCTCTACAGCTTAAAACGTGACGTTAAGTTTTAGCACAAGGTAAAATCTCCTGCACAGGTCGCTCGTAGCTAGCTGCAAGCCGATCGTGCGTGTGAGAATGAGGAGGGCAGCGCTTGTAACAGCTGCTTAGAGTGAGGAGATAAGATAAAGAGCAGGGATAGGTGGTAACCTAGAGAAACGTGTGTACATTAGCAGTACAGAACAATAATGTATTTGGTAATAGTCATCATTTACCTCTCCCTACATATTAATAGCTAATCATTGTAGTTAGAAAACCCCTTTATGCTAAAATCTGTCAGATGATAGATTCTAGGATGATTGGCTCCTTCCCCGGTATCCCATATTATTGACTCCTTCTCAATCGCATAGCATGGTTTCCTCCCCAAATACTGATTTTATATTATTGCTTGCTGCCCAATCCTAACAATTTATATTACTGTGTCCTTCCCCAAGGCTGATATCTAGTATGACCGACATCTCAGTCTTCACCATAATCCTAACACATTGGACCACATGCATAAAAACTGTCTAGGTCTAAAACTCACTTTGTTGCCCATAGCAACCAATCAGAGCACCCCTCTCATTTCATATAGGGCTTGGGAAAAATGAAAGGGGAGCTCTGATTGGTTGCTGTGGGCAACAAAGTGAATTTTAGACCTAGACAGTTTTCATACATGTGGCCCATTGTATTGGTTTTCATACTCCATACAGTCCGTGACTCTTCCCCAGATCCTGACCCTCATTATCTCTTCCCCCAATCCTTATCCCTTGTATGATTGACTCCTACTATTGCATCTTACAAATAAACCAATAACCATAAAACATGTGACCAGAGACACTTCTTTGCCTACCTCCCAAATAAGGAGGAGAGGAATACTGAATGACCAAATGATACTGGGCCATGATTACTCGGCCCATGAACTTACCCAAAGACATAACTGTGGGGGATGGAGCTAGGACCATTAATGTACCTGTCTCATAGGAGATTCTGACCACAGACCGCACCACTTTCTCTGATGTCCACCTCACCTCAGGCAGAGTCATTGCGCACTCATAGGAATATTTATTTGTAAAACAGAAGACGGGAGGTATCAAATTCATTGACTGACATTAAAAAGAAAATACATTTGCTCTGTTGCTAAAAAGGAAATGAAACATAAATATATAAAAATATATATCTCCTTTACACAGGAGAAGAATAATGTCAGTGGAGAGAAGTATACTCTATCCATAATCTGATTAGCAAGGACACAGTCGAATCAGGTGGTTGAGGATATTACAAAGGTATCCAGGGAACAGCTACATATATACAGGATAAGGGCAGGTATACAAGATAGTGATATCTTGCAGTCATGCGCTATAGACACAGGAAGTACACATTCTAGAAAAGTAACCTAGTCATCCTTCAAGGAGGTCAGACTACGGCAAAGATTTACTACTCAGTAGTATGGAAAAGCTATAGGGATGATGGTAACTGTAGGAACCCATCTTTACCAGGAACTAATGCCACCATAACAGCACAGAGACTTACATTCACATGGGATTTTTAACCTGAATTTTTAAGGGTGACTGCTATAAACAACACTCTAGGGTTAGAGTGCCTCCACTAGTCAGTAATGTCCAGTAACAGATAATTATTTTAAGAAGTCTTCGAGCCGTGGCTGATTAGAGGTGATGGTGCTGGGAGCAGCTGGTCTGGACACCTTCTTCTTTTTAATCTTCGATACGAGAGGGCGAATTTCAGTGACACTGCTCTAAGGTTGGTGCGTTAAAGAATATAGCAGCAGGGTCTCGGCAATATGACCAAATTGTTACATGTAAAGAGTTCCACAACCAGCATTACTTAAAAGGGTTGTGCGAGAAATCCAAAAAAATAACATATAGGGGGACATGTATGAAAACTGTCTAGGTCTAAGACTCGCTTTGTTGCCCATAGCAACCAATCAGAGCGTCCCTTTAATTTCATATAGTGCTCTGGAAAAATGAAAGGGGCACTCTGATTGGTTGCTATGGGCAACAAAGTGAATTTTAGACCTAGACAGTTTTCATACATGTGGCCCATAGTGCAGTAATAATACTAGAAATAAGCAGTAACTATCTGTCACAATCCAGTGTGTGAACAACTTGCACACACTGTTATATCACATTTTATTGCTTTGGTGGATCTCTCTCCTCACTGGGCTAATGGGCGGACCAACAGTTGATAGGCGCGCTCTATGAAAACTACATTTCCCACAACAGACTAATTCCCCCCAGCTGAGCTGTAGATTCTATATACTATATTCACACATTTATTATAAATATATATATACACACACACATATACCTCTCTCTCTCATATATATATATTAATGTATGTGTGTACAGTCTCCCTTCTACTCTGCAGAGCCGTCCGTCATACCACAAGTCTGTCAGACTGACTGAGCACAGCACATGCCCAGTGATGCATAACCAGGTAGTAACTCAGTCTGTCCTACTTCCTGTAGGACAGGTTTCTGCTGAGGAAGTAGCCCGGCAGCCATTTTGTTCTTCTATAACAATTATCCCCTAGACAAAACGAACAGACTTTTCTAATTAAATATATTTAGGAATTTTTTCATTAAGACATGTAGTTTATATGTTTAGTTTTCTTCTTTTCCCGGAGAACCCCTTTAAAGGATACGGTGTGAATAAACTTTGTGCGCCCGCCCAATCCATCAAATCCCGTCCGGACCTGATAGAAAGAGAGATTATAGTAACACACAATACGACGACTATACAAGTAGAAAAAAATATATATATACCTTCCCTCATTTATCGGACTCTCTCTGGACTTACATAAGGTTCACAATACAGTCCTCACCTCACCCACCCCAAATATCATGCACCTTGCCTCGACAGATTGCTTGTAGCCGTGTCTAAGAGACATACGGTCATTGTGAGTGTCCATAAATGGTCCCAATATCTTCAGCACCACCGCTTGTATGTAAATCAGCGGCCGGGACAAAAATGGCAGGAATAATGGCTAATCTTGTGATACTCACTACTCCTGTGTTTTGCTGTAAACTCGTCAGGTTTCGCACTGGTTTCTTGTGCAGTAGCGAATTCTTGATAAACGGTGGCAGAATAATCTCCTCCTCCTCGTCGGCTGTAGCTAAGTTTATCTTTCCTTCAAAGTTCTGAAAAGAAAAGGAGGCCATCATGTAAGGTAATGGTGTTCCCCAAACCAAATGACTAGGGCAGACCACAGCAGAAACTTACAGTTAACCCTTTAGAGTCCTGCAACACGCTCTTAGTCTGGTTGCTCACAGGGGAACTATGGAAAAAGACAATGAGAAAATGCAAGAGCTTTATAAGATAACTACAGCTTGTAGGACAGAGACGGCTAGAAGATGGACATTACTGACATCTCCTGCTGCTAATAATACGGTTGAGCAGGGTCAGAGAAAACAGAAGGGTCCTAGATGGAAGAACATCCCCCTCCTCTCATTGCTCCCTCCCATGCCATTCATAAAACAGTTAATCAATTCTATAAAGAGTAATCACAGTCCAGGGCAGGAAAGGGTCATCGATAAGATCTTAAAGGGAATGTGTCATCAAAAAAAGATTTATTGTTTAAGTCCCATTTTTACGTTAATCACATTTTTTAGGAATTTGTGTTTTTTTTTGTTTTTTTTTTCATATCACTTTCAATATTTTTTAATAATTCTTAGGTCTTGCAGTTTTCACTTTGGCCACTAGGCCTTGTTTGCACTGCTTTAAAAGCAGTCAGAGAGATGCTTTACAGTAGCTCCATGCACATAGGAGACTTAAAGGGGATGTATTGCTTCATCAGTTTGTGTGTTTCAATGTAATCTCAGTTTCTCAGCTCTTCAAATCCAGGGGCGTTTCTTCTCCTCCCAGCTGGGTGTTTCTTAACTGAAGGGGGATGACATCATCCCCCCCTCACTGTTCATGCTCGCTCCCGAGTCAGTGTGCTCCCCCCACCCTCTCTGAGTCCACATGTCACTGTGTCCTTCCTATCCCTATGCGGTCTTATTTTGTATGTGTACATACCACAGACCTGCATTCAGTCTAAACAGTCTTCTATGAACTCAGAGCACTGATCTCTTCTCCTCTCACAGCTGGAGGTTTGTTACAGTTGAATCCAGTCTTCTATGAACTCATCCAGAGCAGCACCGATCTGTCTCCCTTCTATGGTTACACGCAGCAGCATTTGGCACCGAGGCACAATTCTGCTATTTTCTGATTGTAGAACAGCTGCAGCGTCACTGAAGAGCTGCTGGCTGTGGAGAGTGAAATTGCGGGGCCAGACAGAATGTAAATTAGTAGAGCTGTCAGCCAATGAAATGAAAGGAGGTGGAATCTGACCAACACTGGGGAACAGTGTTTACACAAAACAAAGATAAGGGAGACAGTCAAAACAAGACAGCTTTGCACATGACATCCAAATGCAAAGTTGCTTGTTTGTACTGTCCCCTTATTCTGAAGGCCATTTTATGTAATGATACAACCCCTTTAAGACTGACTCAGTCCCATTCACTTCTATAGGAGAGTTTTCTAGTCATGCTCTGTGACCTGGAAAGAAATGAGTGTGCAGGGAGGTGAAAGGGTGAACTGTGACCATCTCCTCTTGTGGCTGGTGGATCCTGTGTTTTCTATTCACACTGGTGTCTCTTTTCAGTTTGATCCTCTTTGTGCCGATAATGAGCAGACAACTGAGAATCTTTCTGTACAGAACAGGAAGTGTCAGACTATTAGGCTTAGTGGCCAAAGTGAAAACTGCAGAACTTTGAATTATTAAAAAATATTGAAAGTGATATGGAAAATAAAAAAAAAAAAATGAAAAAATTCTTTAAAAAAAATGTGTTGAACATAAAAATATGAGTTAAACAGCAAGTCATTTTTGATTACACATTCCCTTTAAGATGTGGATGCAGAGGGCTCAGACACTGCATGCTTCAGTCAGCCAGCTAGAGGCCATGTGATAATGCAGTACCCCCAAGGAGAGAGTGAATTGACATGAAGAGGCTCGTTTTAAAACCCACTGTGGCACTCCTGGGCCTCAAAGAAGCTCGCCACTATCACAGCACTGGTGTGATATAGGAAGAAAATAGCTCCTATCCTATTCTGGGGCAGAATCAAGGGGACCTTATAATCCGGAGGCGCTAATGTTAACAATGGCACACAGTGATACATAGCAAAGTACACTCTTCCGAGTCTCAGCTATTGACTATTTCAGTCATGGAACAGAACGGCCCTCACTGCTAGGAAAGCCTCATGTGTTTTCTTACTCGCTTTTGTCCAGCTTTATCTTCTTACAAGGAGCAATCCCAGTTCTCTGTGTATAGTGCTCCGGAGTGTTAATGTCAAAACTCAGGTCCAGATTGATGTCATTGCCCAGCATTGGTGGACGAAGCTTAGGCCTCTGTAAACCGATAGGAGCAGGACTGTGGAGTAAAGAGAATAGGGCATCAAAGAGAATACAGGGGGCAATAAATGTGAAAGGAGCCAGCTTATTGAAGATTGTGCATCCACCAGGATGTAAATTTTACATTAAAGTGGTGTTCCCACCATAAAAATTGATAGCATATTAATAGGCTATGCCATCCATGTCCGATAGGTGTGTGACCCAGAGGTGGAACCCACACCTATGAGAAGAACCCTTAGGACAGAGAACTGGTCGGGACTCTCCCATTGATTTCAATGGGAGCCCAAAGTACAGCTGAATATTTTGTGGGCTCATTCTAGAGACAGGTGTGGTTCCCACCTCTGGCACCCACACCTTTTAGCCATTAATCGCATATCTCATCGATATGCCATCAATGTCTATGGTGAGTCAACCCCTTTAAGCAGCCACAAGTTACCATACTTGATTAGATGCAAAAAGAATTAAACTTCTGCTGACGAACCTTTCAAGCATCAGGCGGCTGATGGCTTCGTTGGTAGCCGTCGGCGTGCTCAGTGTCTTCTGAAGGAACTCCACTTTCTTTTTCAGACTCTGACGAAGACAGTGAAATAAAAAATTAATCCAAGATGTGACTGTAGGAACCACAGGATAGTGGCTCATCTCACAGTCTTCACATCTTTCAGCCACCAGGTGGCACTTGCGGCAGTTCATTGCCACACTGGGGCAGTAGTTATCTCACCATGATTTCCCTGTCCGCGTTCTCCAGTTCTTTCTGGGCAGCACAGAGCTCCTCCTGTGCCTTCACCAGTTCCAGCTCTGCTTTCTGGGCCTATGAAGATGAAAGTTACATATAATAAGCTCGGATTTACCTGCTATGTGGGGTCAAAGGACTTAAGCATGACTTGAGTGACCAGCATTTCGGTATGTCATCTATAAAGTTTGGAGATACCTAAAGACAGGACTACACAAAGTTTCTACACCATCATAAAGGGTGTTTTCCAAGACTTCCAGAGAAGCGTGTATTATTTTAAAATAACTTAAACATAACTCTCCTGTCACCGCCATTCAGGCACAACTAAAGCTCCAGTGTCTCCCATCGGTCGCTCAGCAGTGGCGCCTCCTTCATTGCATGCGCCTCAGCAGTCACTGCTAACATGTACAGTACCCGACTACTCAGGCCAGCAATATGCTCATGGTCACGCAACAAAGGGGATGTCACTGCTAAGCAGCCGGCGCTCCAGCTGTGCTAGAACAGCGCGAGCGGGAGAGACGAGTACAAGTTAACCTTTTTTTAATATGGAAATATAATCCCCTCCTTTCCACCTCCCACCATTTAAAGCAGGAAGGAATTGTCAGAAAATCTTGCAAGACTCCTTCAATCGTCCACAATGTACTGCAACCCTTACTGAACACCACACTCACACTGCAGTCAATGTAGATTTTACAGATCAGTCTCTGTGCTTCCCTTTGGAGCTCATAGACTCTAAAGCCCAAATTATCAAATGATAGCCTAAGTATTGGGGTACAAATGAATCCCATCAGAACCACAATACTACGGGCCATAACTCCCTACTGACCCTTCCCCTCTACACCCCCGCCGCCATTCCTCACACACAGACCTTGTTGTTCGAAGAGAACAGCTCCTTTTTCAGTTTTTCCATCATTTCTGCAGAGGATTTCCGCACCTCCTTCAGATTCTCGTACTCCCTGGAAATAAAGATCTAAACATTAATACATAAAAAAATATAACATATATAAGTAAATAGAATATAAAAGTAAAAATCAAAATGCACACACGAAGGGTTAAAGGCCCTAAACTAATCAGTAGGTTTTACCCCTCCTTTCTCCTAGTTCCTGCACATAAACAGGGATATCCATCTACTTTGCTTGGATAAATTATTTATATTAACCAGTCTCTGCTAACCCTGGCGACCCCTAAAGTGTCAGACACCAGAGCTTCATCTAGAATGAACCCAGGAGACAATATAAACTGTTTATGTAGCATATCCGGCTCTTCTAATTAGAGCAGTAACCTCCTAACCGATGAGCGGATAGTAAGATTGACATAGTATCCCTTTCATACAGTTAAGTACATTACCGATCATAAGTTATATCCTGAATTACACTCCAGAGCTGCACTCACTATTCTGCTGGTGGAATCACCATGTACATACATTACCTATCATGTACTGATCCAGAGTTACATCCTGCATTATATTCCAGAGCTGCACTCTCTATTCTTCTTGTGTACATACATTACTTATCCTTTATTGATACGGAATTACATCTTGTAACTGCAAATATGTGGATCCAGCTTTTATATAACGTCTATATTAGACACTATTATCCTGGGCGGGATGTCCAGCCCGCAATATGTCAATATCACCAAAAGTCAGGATAAGAAACGCATGTAAATTTTGCAAAGAATTTTACTATGTGAACTCTGCATATATTTGAAACATCAACACGGTTTTCACATCATAGCTGTTTTACAAAAGTATTCTTATAACAGAGAGCCCGATACCGTACAAACAGAGATATAGCCAACCCTAATTGCTATCCCTTGGAGCGACACACTTCTGATCTCCTTCGGGCGGGTAATATGGCAAACTCACGGTATGCTGCTCAATGTAGGAAATGCTTGTCAGCAGAGCCGCTAGTCCTCCTTATGGATCCTCCGATCTCTCTAGGGACTACACTCGCACTCTCAGTTACCAGGAATGGTAGGCTCTGCGCCTGCGCGACGTTTCGGGGACCTCCCCCTTTGTCAAGCTCGCCTGCAATAGGTACGGGTGAGGCTAAATACCTGTCGTCTCGCTCGTATTAACCCTTGTATAACCCTTGTATATCTAGTTGTTGTGGGTTTGCTTAATATGTGTTGTTATATATTAATAACTACAATAAACGATGCTATGTGTCCTATTGCAACTAATCCTGTGGGAAGGTTGAACATAGAAACTCTCTCATTATAAAAAAGCGCTCCATCTACATTCTTCATTTAATCCTATTGGATTAAGCGCTTCTAGCCTATTGATCCAATATACCTCTCTCTGAAGCAAACGTTTTTTAATGTTAATGTTTTCGCTAGGCTCGATATGTTCAATGATCAGCCATCTGAGATCACTTACATTGTGATTACAGTCAAAAAAATGCTTGGCGATAGTTGTCTCACCATATTGTTTTTTTGTTGTTATTGAATCAGTTTGCATGCCTTGTGCGGTTTTAGTGTGATACAAGCGAATGTGTGACTTGTGTTCGTTAATTCTTATTCGTGCTTGCCTGGCGGTCTGTCCAACATAAATTTTGCCACAAGGGCATTTCAATATGTATATTACATTGGTAGTATTACAAGTATAATACCCTCTAATGCGTATGGGGTATCCTTTAGTAGGGTGATACATTGTATCTCCTCTTATAATAGCAGAACAATTTTGGCAGTTGAGGCAAGGAAATGTGCCCCTCTTATTAGTGGATAACACTCCCTGTCGTGTTCTGATAGCTCTTAAATCAGAATGTACCACTAAATTTCTGATTGTCTGGCCTTTACGGTATGTGAATAAAGGTTTATCTTTAAAACATCTCCCATAAGTGGGATCACATTGTAATATGTTCCAAGCTCCATTGATGGTATTCCTAATTAATTTTGCATGATCATCATAAACTGATAAAAACATTAATCTGTTATTATTTGATTTTCTGGATTTACTCATCGTAACTTCCTCTCTTGTTTTCTTTGAGACTTCATTAGCTATTTGTAAAACCTCCTTTTTGGGATACCCCCTGTCGACAAAATTATCTATCATTTGCTCTTTGTTTTTATGATATTCGCTATCTGTGCTGCAGATGCGCCTTAACCTCGTAAACTGGCCTTTAGGAATTGCATTAGTCACACTCGGAGCGTGGAAACTATCATGATGTAACATATTATTTCTATCAATTTCCTTCCTATATAGAGCAGCTTCTAATTTACCCTTATCCTTGTAGACTGTTACGTCTAAAAAATTTATATTTGACTTACTGCTGGTTAGGGTAAATTCTAATAGAGGATGAATCTCATTAATGGAAGACATAAACTGAGTTAGTTGTTCCATGCTTCCTTGCCACACAACAAAAATATCATCCACGTATCTTGACCAATGCAAATGCACTGGGCATATGGTCCGTGAATGATATATTTACTTTCTACATGTTCAACGTATATATTTGCATAGCATGGGGCGATGGGAGACCCAATTGAAGTCCCCTGATTCTGTATATAAAACTATGTGCAAAAACGAAAATAATTATGATATAGTAAAATTTCTAACAACGTCATAAGAAATTCAATCAACCTATTGGTAAGATTATGGTTGTTTTTTAGATGTTCTCTAACTAGCTCTATGCCTTCTTGTGTAGGGACATTAGTATACAAACTTTTAATATCCAGGGTGCATAGTATGGTGTCTTCTGTAACTTCTATCTGTTGTATCTGCCTAAGAAATTCATTAGTATCTTTAAGGCATCTGGGTAAATTTTTCACTATAGGCTGTAAAAATTCATCGATATAAGTGGCAACAGGCTGGAAAACTGATCCGATCCCCGAGACGATTGGTCGTCCCGGAGGGTCTTGTAAACTTTTATGAATTTTGGGCACTAGGTACAAAATGGGGGCTCGAGGATAATCTACTGTTAGAAGTTTATTAGTAGCGTTATCAATTACTCCTAGTTCTTCTGCTTCTTTTAACACCTGATCAATCATGTTTTTAATTTTTAAGGTAGGGTCTGTCTGAACTAGTTGGTATACCGACTGATCTTTGAGTTGTTTTTGAGCTTCGCTAAGATAGGCATCCTTGTCTAGGACAACCACCGCACCTCCCTTATCAGCAGATCTTATAATAATCTGATCATCTTTTTGCAATTCGTTAAGGGCTGTGCGTTGGTCCCTAGTGAGGTTTTGGGATCGCTTGATCCTATTTGGCAGTATTGCCCATTTCTCTTTAATTTCTTTTTTGACAAGCTGTTCAAAGATATCGAGGGTGGGACTGCTGATAGTAGGGTCATACGTACTCTTTTTATATAATTTTTTGGTTCTACCAGCAGTTCCAGCCTCTCTGTCCCCGAACAGCATGCGCAATCTTATTTTTCTACAGAACAGATAAAAAATCTTTTTCGAACTCAAATATGTTCATGTTCTTTTTAGGGACAAAATTAGTCCTTTGTTCAAGGCATTGTTCAGCATCTTTAGACAATATTTTAGATGAAAGATTAACGACCAACTTATTTATTTCTTCTTTGCTGCGGCTTTTTTCGTTGCGTTTTTTCTGGTGCTTGGAGATTCTTCTGATGTTTCGCTGTTGGCGCTGTCCATCTTTTTCTTCTCCTTTAAAAAAGGTTGGTTCTGTCTTGGTCTGAGTGTCATGCGATTGCTATCTGATGATTCTGCTTCTGTAGATGTGTTATCATTCTGCTTGCGTCTTGTCCAATTTGTCTTGTAATTTTTGCGTTCTTTTGCCCAAGTGTATACTTTGTCTTGCGCATAGTCCCGCGTGTCCCTCTCAAATTTACATAGTTTCACAGACATCATTTGTTCCTTTGTTTTTTTGCATATTGGAATTGAGTTCTTCCTGTATTTTCTCGTACAGTTCTTTCTGTGTATTTTTTAGTTCTTGCTGAATTTTGATTGTGTCATCCTTTAATTTGACTAGCGCCCGTTGTATATATTGTACTGTGAGTAACATTAAATCAAGTGAATATCTGTTGCTTATTGCATACCATTTCTGAATATATTCACTATCATCCATTAGTAATATTGGTAGTAGGGGGCTACGAAGACCCCTTGGAATTCAGTCAGAGTTGAGGCATGGAGAAAGAACTAAGCCTTAGACTTCATGCCTCAACTCTGACCGAATACGTGAAAGTCCAGCGAATTCCAAGGGGACTTCGTAGCCCCCTACTACCAATATTACTAATGGATGATAGTGAATATATTCAGAAATGGTATGCAATAAGCAACAGATATTCACTTGATTTAATGTTACTCACAGTACAATATATACAACGGGCGCTTGTTAAACTAAAGGATGATATAACTAAAATTCAGCAAGAACTAAAAAACACACAGAAAGAACTGTACGAGAAAATACAGGAAGAACTCAATTCCAATATCCAAAAAACAAAAGAACAAATGATGTCTGTGAAACTATGTAAATTTGAGAGGGACACGCGGGACTATGCGCAAGACAAAGTAATCACATTGGGCAAAAGAACGCAAAAATTACAAGACAAATTGGACAAGACGCAAGCAGAATGATAATACATCTACAGAAGCAGAATCATCAGATAGTAATCGCATGACACTCAGACCAAGACAGAACCTACCTTTTTTAAAGGAGAAGAAAAAGATGGACAGCGCCAACAGCGAAACATCAGAAGAATCTTCAGGCACCAGAAAAAACGCAACGAAAAAAGCCGCAGCAAAGAAGAAATAAATAAGTTGGTCGTTAATCTTTCATCTAAAATATTGTCTAAAGATGCTGAACAAGCCTTGAACAAAGGACTTAATTTTGTCCCTAAAAAGAACATGGACATATTTGAGTTCGAAAAAGATTTTTTATCTGTTCTGTAGAAAAATAAGATTGCGCATGCTGTTCGGGGACAGAGAGGCTGGAACTGCTGGTAGAACCAAAAAATTATATAAAAAGAGTACGTATGACCCCACTATCAGCAGTCCCGCCCTCGATATTTTTGAACAGCTTGTCAAAAAAGAAATTAAAGAAAAATGGGCAGTATTGCCAAATAGGATCAAGCGATCCCAAAACCTCACTAGGGACCAACGCACAGCCCTTAACGAATTGCAAAAAGATGATCAGATTATTATAAGATCTGCTGATAAGGGAGGTGCGGTGGTCGTCCTAGATAAGGATGCCTATCTCAGAGAAGCTCAGAAACAACTCCAAGATCAGTCTGTGTACCAATAAGTTCAGACAGACCCTACCTTAAAAATTAAAAACATGATTGATCAGGCGTTAAAAGAAGCAGAAGATTTAGGAGTAATCGATAATGCTACTAATAAACTTCTAACAGTAGATTATCCTCGAGCGCCCATTTTGTACCTAGTGCCCAAAATTCATAAAAGTTTACAAGACCCTCGGGACGACCAATCGTCTCGGGGATCGGATCAGTTTTTTCCAGCCTGTTGCCACTTATATCGATGAATTTTTACAGCCTATAGTGAAAAATTTACCCAGATGCCTTAAAGATACTAATGAATTTCTTA
This sequence comes from Phyllomedusa bahiana, assembly GCA_025379985.1. NCBI lineage: Eukaryota > Metazoa > Chordata > Amphibia > Anura > Hylidae > Phyllomedusa > Phyllomedusa bahiana. The sequence continues at coordinate 24,044 of JAODAL010021596.1, forward strand.
GGCAGATACAACAGATAGAAGTTACAGAAGACACTATATTATGCACCCTGGATATTAAAAGTTTGTATACTAATGTCCCCACACAAGAAGGCATAGAGCTAGTTAGAGAACATCTAAAAAACAACCATAATCTTACTAATAGGTTGATTGAATTTCTTATGACGTTGTTAGAAATTTTACTATATCACAATTATTTTCGTTTTGGCACAGAGTTTTATATACAGAAGCAGGGGACTTCGATGGGGTCTCCCATCGCCCCTTGCTTTGCAAATATATACGTTGAACATGTAGAAAGTAAATATATCATTCACGGACCATTTGCCCAGTGCATTTGCCATTGGTCAAGATACGTGGATGATATTTTTGTTGTGTGGCAAGGAAGCATGGAACAACTAACTCAGTTTATGTCTTCCATTAATGAGATTCATCCTCTATTAGAATTTACCCTAACCAGCAGTAAGTCAAATATAAATTTTTTAGACGTAACAGTCTACATGGATAAGGGTAAATTAGAAGCTGCTCTATATAGGAAGGAAATTGATAGAAATAATATGTTACATCATGATAGTTTCCACGCTCCGAGTGTGACTAATGCAATTCCTAAAGGCCAGTTTACGAGGTTAAGGCGCATCTGCAGCACAGATAGCGAATATCATAAAAACAAAGAGCAAATGATAGATAATTTTGTCGACAGGGGGTATCCCAGAAAGGAGGTTTTAAAAATAGCTAATGAAGTCTCTAAGAAAACAAGAGAGGAAGCTACGATGAGTAAATCCAGAAAATCAAACAATAACAGATTAATGTTTTCATCAGTTTATGATGATCATGCAAAATTAATTAGGAATACCATCAATAGCGCTTGGAGCATATTACAAAGTGATCCCACATATGGGAGATGTTTTAAAGATAAACCTTTATTCACATACCGTAAAGGCCAGACAATCAGAAATTTAGTGGTACATTCTGATTTAAGAACTATCAGAACACGACAGGGAGTGTTATCCACTAATAAGAGGGGCACATTTCCTTGCCTCAACTGCCAAAATTGTTCTGCTATTATAAGGAGAGATACAATGTATCACCCTACTAAAGGATACCCCATACGCATTAGAGGGTATTATACTTGTAATACTACCAATGTAATATACATATTGAAATGCCCTTGTGGCAAAATTTATGTTGGACAGACCGCCAGGCAAGCACGAATAAGAATTAACGAACACAAGTCACACATTCGCTTGTATCACACTAAAACCGCACAAGGCATGCAAACTGATTCAATAACAACAAAAAAACAATATGGTGAGACAACTATCGCCAAGCATTTTTTTGACTGTAATCACAATGTAAGTGATCTCAGATGGCTGATCATTGAACATATCGAGCCTAGCGAAAACATTAACATTAAAAAACGTTTGCTTCAGAGAGAGGTATATTGGATCAATAGGCTAGAAGCGCTTAGTCCAATAGGATTAAATGAAGAATGTAGATGGAGCGCTTTTTTATAATGAGAGAGTTTCTATGTTCAACCTTCCCACAGATTAGTTGCAATAGGACACATAGCATCGTTTATTGTAGTTATTAATATAAACAACACATATTAAGCAAACCCACAACAACTAATATACAAGGGTTATACAAGGGTTAATACGAGCGAGACGACAGGTATTTAGCCTCACCCGTACCTATTGCAGGCGAGCTTGACAAAGGGGGAGGTCCCCGAAACGTCGCGCAGGCGCAGAGCCTACCATTCCTGGTAACAGAGTGCGAGTGTAGTCCCTAGAGAGATCGGAGGATCCATAAGGAGGACTAGCGGCTCTGCTGACAAGCATTTCCTACATCGAGCAGCATACCGTGAGTTTGCCATAGTACCCGCCCGAAGGAGATCAGAAGTGTGTCGCTCCAAGGGATAGCAATTAGGGTTGGCTATATCTCTGTTTGTACGGTATCGGGCTCTCTGTTATAAGAATACTTTTGTAAAACAGCTATGATGTGAAAACCGTGTTGATGTTTCAAATATATGCAGAGTTCACATAGTAAAATTCTTTGCAAAATTTACATGCGTTTCTTATCCTGACTTTTGGTGATATTGACGGAATTACATCTTGTAATTCTGTCATTAAAATTTTAAACACAACAATATGTACAAAACTCTTGCCTCATAATATAAAACAGAAACTCGATACACAGAACATAAGCCATAGCTTAAAATAATCACTCATTCGCCCACAGATATAGCAACTATGTATCATGTTTACTTTTTTTTTTTTAAATTGTTAAAAAGTTATAAACTAACTGAACCAAGTCCACCTGGTCTGGCTATGTTCCATCAAACACATACAAAATGAATACAATTTTGTACAAAATTAGCCACAATCCCCAACACCATTATCCCATGTAGCAACAACCAATGTAACATTTTCTATTTTTTATTTTTTATTTTTTTTGGTGGGGGGGGGGGGGACTAAACAGGTCCTGCATCCCATTGCAATACCTAGATACCTCCCCTAACGCAACCTCCGCTCCTCACAGACCCTTATTATCTGCTCTCCTCTTATCAGCTCTTCAAACAACCATCTCCAAGACTTCTCCCGTGCTTCCCCCACACTCTGAAACTCACTACCCCAACACCTCAGACTCTCCCCCACTTTCACTAGCCTCAAACGTAACCTGAAAATCCTCTTCAGGATCGCCTATAGCCAACAATAACCCCGTTGCCACTACTCCTCCCCACAAACATGTCTGCCCCTCACCTTCTGTCTCTTCCCTCCTTCCCTGTAGATTGTAAGCCCTGATGGGCAGGGACCTCTCTCCCCTCTGTACCAGTTGTTAGTCACTTATTGTCACTTTGTAATTGTTTGACCAATGTTATTTATGTACCCGCCTCAAATGTACAGCGCCCTGGAATCAAGGGCGCTCCAAAATAAATAATAATTATGTCCATGAAACAACTAAGGATAATCTTATAAATTGTATACATACTATACTGTAATCCTGTATTAAATTCGAGCTGCACTCACTATTCTGCAAGTGAAGTCACTGTGTTCATACATTACCTATTCTGTACTGATCCTGAGTTACGAACTATATTATACTGCAGAACTGTACTAAGAAGACAGATTGCTCTTAATACTACATAGGTGTAAATAATCTGTTGGCGAATGTTAGTCGTGGCTTTTATACCCCTTACCGAATATGACATAGCAATACATCAGAGGCAGGAAGAGGTTCCCGCAAATTGACATATGGGTATGTCATGGAGATCGTGCAGGCTCACAAGCGGAGCTCGCATGATCAGCACATGGAACCAGCTGTATGTTACAGCTGGCTCCATATCATGCTCTGATTGAGGCCGATAAACCCCTTAGATTCCGCAGCCAATCTCAAACACGGCAGCTAAGGGTAAGACAGAGGGAGGGAGATCCCTCTGTCTCCATCTGCAACCCCTTAACGCGATGGTGGGGTGCCAACGGCTTCTATGGCAACTAGGAAAAAATAAAGGGAAAAAAAAACCACAAACACATATACCTCCCTCTCCCCACTGCAAAAATTAAAAAAGGACATATTTGGCATTGCTATGAGCGTAACCACTTAACCTCTAAATCTGTCATTTAACCCTCATAAATTAAAAAAAGTACAACAGAACTGCAATTTTTGTTCATTACGCAGCAAATTAAAGAGAATAAAAAGCAATCAAAGTCATGTAGACACCAAAGCAGCAACAATGAAAAGGTCAGCCTATAAAAAAAAAAAAAAAAAGTATATGTGATAAGAAAGTTCTAGCTATTAAAAAGATAGTGATGCATAAATGTAGCTTTACACAATAAAAGCCCTTTTTTGCTACAACATAAAAATATATATATAAATTTGGTACCGCCATGAACGTATCAACCCACGGAGTAAAACTACTGAATTTTAAAATTTCACCTCCACTTTGCATTAATTCCTCTTAAACACCTAGAGGGTTAAACTTCCTAAATGCTATCTTGAATACTTTTAAAGGGTGCAGTCTTTTAGATGGAATAATTTGTGGGGGTCTCTAACAAACAGGTGCTTTATAACCACATCAGAACTGGAATAGTCCCTTAAAAAAAAAAAAAAAAAAAATCTGTTTTAAAAATTTTCTTGAAAATGTGAAAAATTGCTAATAAATTGCTAAGCCCCCTAATGTTGTAGAAGAAAAATAAAGATATATAAAAAAATTCTGTCAACATAGTAGATATATGGTAGATGCTAGTTATAAGCTATGTCAGAAATTTAGAAGTTTGAAAATTGCTAATTTTTCCAAATTTTCACAACATTGTGATTTTTTTTTTTTACAAATAAACAAGGATTGCATGGACCACAATCTATACTAATAAAGCACGTGTCACGAGAAAACAAACTCAATCACATGGATGAGTAAAACCATTAAAAAGTTATTCCCACGTAAAGTGAAATGTCAGTTTAAAAATAGGGCTCCCTCATAGAGGTCAAGACTGGCTGAGGCGGTAAAGAGTTAATGTTATATTTGTTGATGCCTCTGAATTGCTTTGGATAGAATAGACTTTGCTGATCAATAGAAAATCTACATTGACTACACCACAAAAACTGAAAAGGCCCATGGGAAGGAGAGAATGCATGCTTTTTGCAGGCTCTTTGTAAATTAATTCATAGAAGCTTCAAAAGCCATCAGTGCTTCCTCGCATGTAGTGACCATGACCGTCAATCACATTCCCCATTCTGTAATCAGCATCTTACTTCTTTAACGAAACGCAGTATATGGCCAGTTGCTCCACAGCAGCTGCTCCTGAGCCCATATCTCTGATCATGACCTCCACCTCCGGTCGCTGAGACTGTAGCAGAACCTCGATGCTGTGATGGAAAGATGATGAATTATAATGGGTTAACCCCTAGAAAGTGTGTCCCACCTCCACTGCCTGGTGCCACCAACCTCTCAAGCTGATGCAGCTTATTCCGCAATCGACGTGCATCGTCCTTTGCAGCTTTAGTCTCCGACTGCTGCAGATCAAAAAATTTCATCTGTCTCTGAAACAAACCATGCAACACATTAAGCAAAGTCCTACAGATATGTGAATAAGGGGATGCCCAGCCCCACCCTTGATAGGAATACCTTCAGCGAGGAGCACAGCATCTCTAGCTCATCCACCTTCTTCTGCAGACATTCTATGGTGACATTTCGGATGTCCAGCATCTCCCGCAGGGAATCCACAAGATCCTGACATTCCCGCTTCTCCTTCTCTGAAAGATTGAACATCTAAACCACTCAAAGACCATTCATTGCCTTCACACTCAGCCATCAGGGTCATTTCTCTGGTGCACAAAACTTCCCATAGACAATTAGACTTATTCCTAGAGTATGGGCATCAATGAACCCCCAATTCAACTGTCCTAAACTAGACTATTGAAGTCCATGGGATCTGTTGGCATTGTGAACAGAGCCTTGATGACCGCCCACCGACTTTTGATGTCAGGTGGTACAAATTGTCTGTGTGAAGCATCATCTTTAGACGCTGCTGCAGACAGAGGGCTTTTGCTGCTCCCAGCACTGCAACTGCGCTGGGAATAGAGCTGTAATTAATAAAAGCGGAGCCCTGATTAGTTTCTTTGGGCAACAAAGACAGTCTGTTACACAGCTTTCATAAATGAGGCCCAATGTGTACAGTGGTCCATCAAATGACAATGGCTGTAGGCTATGTCTACATAGTAGAGGTTTCACATCGGATTTTTGACGGTTTTAGTATTTTGAAACTGCAGAAAATCCGACAGAAAAACTAGCACATAGACTTTAAAGGGGTTGTCTGACATCAATTCATCATACCTCAGTACTGTTTTTTCAGCTTCATTTTGAATTTAGGGGTTTGTTTACTGGCTTCTACTGGCCTGCAGTGACTAGCTGCCAGGGACACCAGGTCTGTAGCTATAGGGACCAGCACTGGCAGCCTATCAAGTGAGATATAACAAGTCTGCAGCTATAGCAACCTGAGAAGCTGATGCAGCCCATACAAAAGGGGATATCTAGAAATAGGTCGGATATGGTTAATGGACACACATTGCAAAGTGACTTGTTTTTTCAAGATCTTAAACATAAAAAGCAATCCTTGTAGTGAGACAACCCCTTTAACTCCTTAACGCCGGAGCCAGTTTTGGCCTCTCTGACAGAGCCCCATTTTTTAAAATCTGGCATGTGTCACTGTACGTGAGAATAACTTTTTGACACTTTAACCTATCCATGTGATCCAGAGACTGTTTTCTCGTAACACATTGTGCTTTAAGATAGTAAGAAATTTTGGTCCAAAAAGTCCTTATTTGTGAAAAATATCAAAGAATCGTGAAAAATTAGAAAAATTTACCATTTTCAAACTTCAAAAATTTCTGTGTGTAAGACAGATAGTTATTCCACTCAAAATAGCTTATAATTAGCATCAACCATATGTCTACTGTAGATTGCCATCTTTTTTTTTTTTTTTAAATGTCTTTTTTATTTACGTCATTGGGGGCATAGAAAATAAGTAGTAATTTTCAAATTTTCAAGAAAATTTGAAATATAAATTTTTTTTAGGGACCAGTCCAGTTCTAATGTGATTTTCATTGGCCTGTATGTTACGTACCCCCATAAATGACTTCATCTAAGAAACTACAACCCTTAAAGTATTCAAAACAGCATTTAGGAAGTTTATTAACCCATTAGGTGTTTCACAGGAATTAAAGCAAAGTGGAGGTGAAATTTCTAAATTTCACCTTTTTTTGCAGATTTTCACTTTGTATCCATTATTCACAAGAAAACAGTAGGTTTGATCATGGAAATGCAACTTAATATTGATTCCCCAGATTCTGCCGTTTTCAGAGATATCCCATATGTGGCCTAGGCATTATTTGGCTCAACCACAAGCCCAAGGATAGGAGGAGCACCTACTGAACATTTGGGTCTTATGTTCATTACAATTTTCTTTAGGTGCCATTACAGGTCTTCAAGCACCCTAAAGTGCTAAAACTTAATAAACATCCCTAAAAAGACCCCATATTGGAAACTACACCCCGTAACGAATATATCCAGGGGTGCCGTGAGTATATCGACCCCACAGGTGTTTCACAATTTTTTTTTGTGTTAAGCTGTGAAAATTAAAAATGTTATTTTTTTCCAACAAACTGCAATTTTAGATGAAAATGTTTCATTTTTACAAGAAATCCTGGGGGAAAAAAAAAAAGCACCCAAAATTTTGTCACGCAATTTCTTCCAAGTTCGGCAATTGTTTTTTGGGCTTCATTCTTACAATGTATTTACTATTTTTCCATAGGCAAACTTAAACTCTATCAGTTCTCAATCTATAAAACACTAAAACGTAACTTTTATTATGTGTAACACTTAACCTCTGTACACACTATTTAAACACTTGATTTCTAACCTCTCAATTTATCCCTTTCTACTTCTGAAAGAATAACTCCTTTTCTATTATCAAGTCTGGGACCAGACCTCTAACCCCTGATGAAGCCAGGTTAGCTGGTGAAACATGTTGGGGAGGTCAGGCATGACATTTTAAATTGTGATTTCTCACCTCAGTCTACAAGTGTCACCCGCTGCAGAGGGTATCACTAGGAAACCTTATATATTTTATATCCATCAGATTAGGGACGACTGCCCAAGTAGGATGCTTGGGATCCCTTACTAGAGTTAGTAAATTACTGTGTATATATAAGGTTTTCCTGTTAATAGGTGGGGTTCCACCAGACTTCATAATAGAAAAGGAGTTATTCTTTTCAGAAGTAGAAAGGGATATATTGAGAGGTTAGAAATCAGGTTTTTAAATAGTGTATATAGAGGTTAAGTGTTATACATAATAAAAGTTACGTTTTAGCGTTTTATAGATTGAGAACTGATAGAGTTTAAGTTTGCCTATGGCAAAAAAGTAAATATAGTGATCAAGAGTCACTCTCTGTTCTCGTGAGATTCCCATTTTTTTTTGAGACTATCATTCTTACAATGTTCGCCGTACAGGATAAATAACAGGATAACTTTACTATGGGGGTTAAAAGAAAAAAAGGCAAGGAAACAGCACTGCAACAAAATCAAACAAAGGTGTGCAAAGCTCAAAATGTATGATCCAAATCCCTCCAAAATCCAAAAATGTAAAGAAAGCAGCACCACCAAAATATATAAAAAAAATAGTGATTTAATCACTATTTTCAAGGAAAATGACTCCATGGAGGAGTTGAAACGTTGCTTGTATGGACTTAGGTGATTAAATCACTATTTTTTTTATATATTTTGGTAGTGCTGCTTTCTTTACATTTTTAGTATGGGGGTTGGTACAATTACAATGATATAAATTTTATATAGTTTTTTATGTTTTATTACTTTTACCCAATAGAAATAGGTCTATTAAAAATTGCGTTTTTATGTTGTCCTATTCTGACAACCATAGCTTTTTTATTTTTCTGTATACGGAGCTGATTAAGGCTTGTTTTTTGTGGGATGAGTTAGTACCGTTATGGGGTGCATATGACGCGTTGATCAACCTTTTTATTAAGTTTTGTGTGAGGCATTTTGAACAAAACTCAGCATTCCTGGTAATGTTTTTTATTTTTATTTTTTACAGCGGTCACCGTGCTGTATAAATGACATGCTAGCTTTACTCAGCAGGTCAATACGATTACAGTAATACCAAAATTTTATATTTTTTCATATTTTACTGCTTTTAACAATAAAAAAATTTTTTTCAAAAAGGAAAACCCCCGTTTTGCATCGCCTGCTGAGAGCTTAACTTTTTTATTTTTTTAGTGTACGGAGCTGTGTAGGGGCTTTTTCGGGATGAGTTGACTTTTTATTGGGGTTTATTTTTTGGGGGAAAACAATTTTTTGATCATTTTAAATCCTTTTTTTTGGAAGGCAGGGGGACGAAAATACTGCAACCTAGGTTTTTTTTTTATTTTTTAAAAGCGTCACTATATATTTTCCCTGACAAGTTAGCTTTACTCTTGGGTCGATACGATTCGGGGATACCCCCAAATTTTTTTATTTTTTTAAAGGTTGAAACACTTTAAAAAAAAAAAAATGTTTTTACTTTTAAAACATTTTTTTGCACGCGTCTTCTGAGACCATAACTTTTTTATTTTCCCCTATACAAAAATTTTAAGGACTTATTTTTTGCGGAATGAAATGAAATTTTAACGGTACAAAATTTGGCTTTATATGAGTTTTTGACACTTTTTTTTCCCTTTTATGTGTGCGGGTTAACAAAAATCCAATTCTTTTATTTTTTTTTATTTATTATTTTTTTTTTATTTTTTTTTTTTAACAGCGTTCACCGCGGGTTAATTTAATACATTTATAGGACAGGTCGTTACGCATGCGGCGTACCCAAATAGGGACTTCATTATTTTTTTTTTCTTTTTTGGGGGATTGGCATCGTAAAGGGGAAAAAGGGGGGTTAAGTGTTTTTTTTTTTTTTTTTTGTTTTTCTTTTTTAATTTTTTTTACTTTTTTTTTTTTTTTCTTTTCCCCATAGGGGATTTATAACAGCAATCTTCAGATCTTGATCTTGTTGCTATGTACTGGTCGCCCCGACAACTGTCAGTCACGATGCCACAATCCCTTTGTGGCATGTGTGAAATCACCGACAGCTCCGGAAAGTGATCTTCAGTTCCCGGAGCCGGCTGGTAATCGGTCGCTGCTAAACTCTTGTGCAGCAGTACTGGATGAGGCGGAGGGGCCCCCTCCTGCCTGCGCCCTTAGCTCCGACGATCTTAATTGATGGTCGGAGTTAAGGGGTTAAACACCCGCGGCCGGAGCTCACTCCGGCTGTGGGTGATGCGGCATGAGGCCAGCAGTAATATACCACTGGTCCCATGTCGCGATCGTGCGGGGCTTGCCAGCAAGCCCGCACGACGTATGCATACGTCTATTTGCGGGAAGTCACTTCCTGCTAGGATGTATGCCTAAGTCTCATGTCGGGAAGGGGTTAATACATTATAAAAAAAAAAAATAAAAAAAAGGACCTACAGGTCGTTTTTTTAAGCTCGTATTATGGCACTGGCGGTTTTAGTAACATGTTGTAAAAACCGACGGTGTCCCGCAGAGAAATTATTATGGAAGTCTATGTAAACCACCAGGCAGGTTTTGGCCGTCTTTTGTTACGTCACTTTTTGTCAGGGGGTTTAAAATTGTGCATACATTACAAAACTGACTGAAAACCGTTCACAACACATTCAGACAGCTTTGCCAAAAAATGTGCCAAAAAACTAAAACCGCCCCGTCGTTATTCGGCGTTTTTTTTATTTTTTATAAGAACTTGACAAAAAATACAGATTTATGAACGCTTTTAGGAGTTTTTTGTCCTATGCTGTGTGGACCTATCCTTAGGGTATAATTTCCCAGGAAAGAATGGTGAAAATACTGTATCTTGAAACCACAGACCCCATAGAATGTCTGTGCTAATCAGCGTCACATGTTATTGACTGGAGGAATCATCCTCTCTATAGTACTGTGCTCTTTACATGTGCCAGGATTAGCGGCTCTTTTGGGCACCAGGTGAGGACCCCATTTTTTTCCTGGTACATTGTCTATAAAGTACATGATCATAAGAAGCTCCTGTCCTTAACATAGATAGTGATTTCCAGCAGCTCTTTTTTCTGTTATATGTAAGGACTTGCTTAATCTGTATTATTTATCTACTTTTCTTTATTCTTCATTTTGTTGCATGACATTTTGGAGCTTTGTAAACAATTATTAATTTTCCAAAGTTATGGTTCCAATATACACTATTAATTGGTTCTGGGTCGACTATTGTATGTTGAGGGACCACTGTACATCAATCTCTATCACAAATCACGTGACCCATAGGTACTGTGATTTAATGATCCCATTCGAATCACATGATTTGCAATGTTGAAAAATGCTGGAAAAAGATTGCATGAGGAAAATCCCTTTCTGAGGCCATCTCGTGGCTCACTAAAGCCAGCCTCAGAGAATAGGGAGATGGCCACACTTGCACTGTTCTTCCCTTTGTGTCCTATAACTTCCAGTCACGAATGGAGAAGAGCTGCGCACGTGCGCCAATCTCCCCATTCAATGAGGCTGGGTTGTCGTGAGCTATGAGGCGACCTCAGTTAAAGGGGTTGTCTCACTATGAAGATCATAGTTGAAAATGTGGGGACCAGAAATCTAAGGATGTACATCCTTGATTACTATTGGCAAAGTGCTACGGTTTTAGAGAATGGGCTGGTTTACATGTGCTTAGCAACGGTGTTTGTTTACTGGTCAGGGAAGCATTCTGTCCTGCCCAGGTCGTGCACATGCAAAGGAAAGGCAGTGAAGAGGAGGGGCAGGAATGTGTGTATTGGCAGGCACGGAGGACAAGCAGTGAAAGGACATGCAGGGGGGTTGTGTGTATTGTATCCTCTTCACTGCCTCTCCTCCATCCCTATGGCTGCCAATACACACATCCCTGTGGCTGCCAATACACCCTCCCCCGCTCTTCACTGCCTCTTGTCCCTGCATGTTGCTGCCAATACACACAACCCCCCTGCATGTCCTCTCACTGCTTCTCCTCCGTGCCTGCCAATACACACATCCCTGCCCCTCTTCACTGCCTTTCCTTTGCATGTGCACGACCTGAGCAGGACAGAATGCTTCCCTGACCAGTAAACAAACACCGTTGCTAAGCACATGTAAACCAGCCCGTTCTCTAAAACCATAGCACTTTGCCAATAGTAACCAAGGATGTACGTCCTTAGATTTTTTGGTCCCCACATTTTCAACTATAATCTTCGTAGTGAGACAACCCCTTTAAGGACTTTGCATTGTGGGTAAACCCCTTTAAGCTCTTCTGTGATCTAATCTCAAAGTTATATGCTCAAAGCCTAAGGCTGAACTAGTTAGCCACCAATCACATCAATACCGACATGTTTCCTGATCTGCGTAGTAGTGGTAAATGTATGTCAACAATGATGTAAATGGTGATGATGGCGTTAGACATCAAAAAGTGCTTTGATGTGATCAGAATCTTATTTATTCAGCCTTAGGTTCTGGCCTGGAACTCCTCATTAACTGTATGTTCAGGGATGCCACTATTACAAACAAGTAAGGAATATTTTAAGTACCCGTCATTAAAGTGACAAAAAAAAACAAAAACGAACAAGCCACACCTTTTGTGTGAAGGTTTGCCTTTATTCTATCCACTTCATTCTGTAATGAAAATAAGATAATGATCATTATTATACTGCATACATTACTACATATATACTCCTGCCCCGCTCCAGTGCAAGTGAGTACGAACCTTCAGCGACTCCGGGTCAAGGGTTGTGTCTTCCTCTAAACCAACATCAAAGAAAAGCTTCTGTATGATCTGCCGCTTACTGACCTAGGGAGACAGCGAGTTACTGCTGGCAGCCAGCAAGGGGCAGCTATTTACCGGACAAACAGTGCACTGTACAGGATGGCATTTTTTCTTTTTAGAATATGGAGAAAAAAAATTGGCAAAAACAGGAGCACCACAGTAATGTATCAAACGAATTGGAATATAAACTGTCCTCCTCATTATGCTGTTCACATTGTGACATCATGAGACCAAGTGGACACCTCAACTGTACCTTGCCGTTGCGAGGTTTCCCAAGGGAGGGTTGTTTTCAAGACGGAAGTGGGCCCCTGGGGCTTAGTGTCAAGAGTGGGCCTTTTGCGGTTGCAAACAGAGATATAAGAACGGAAAAATTCCCAGAAGATAAAAAATTTACTCCCTTTTGGGTGCATCACACACTGAAGACCCAACATTGTAAACAAGGGCCCCGGCCGAATCGGGGAAAATGCCGAAAAACTTTCCCGCAAAAATTTTTTGGGGGGGTAAGTAGGGGAAACCCAAATGTCATATCAACCATTCAAAACCATGACCACACCGCCCGGGACAGGGATCAACGTCCCTTTCCCCTGGCCAAAGGGGCATCTACGCTTTGACAAGGGGGGGGGGGGGGGGGGACCCCTCAAGGGGTTCATGATAAAAGTCGATTCCCCTCCAACAGAAATGTGGCGCCAACGATGCGGAGGGCCCAAAGAGACCTAAAAAATCAGCCAGTTAGGGGGCCGGTTTAAACGGGAACAAAAGCCGAAAGGGGGACATTTTGTGTGCCCCCTCTTAAAGGGGTGTCTCACTACAAGGATTTTTTTTTTTATGTTAAAAAAAACTTGCAAAAAAAAAAGTCACTTTGCAATTTTAAAATTTTCCCTTAAATGTCCTACCTATTCCTAGATACCCCCTGAGGCTGCATCGATCCCGGGTGCATAGCACAGACCTGGCTTCTACGGCGCCTAGAGAAGCCAAAAAAACCCCGAATCAGAGAAACCAAGAAAACGGACTGAGTAAGATAATCAATTAGTGAGACAAACCCCTTTAAAGGCAAAACTGTCCCATTTGATGGGAACTGCTGCCCCATACACCCTTTTGACATTGGGGATTGGGGGTTTTCCGGTGCGGCACTGAGGACATGTCCGGCTTGGGGCAGAGGTAAACCATTGTTGGAGGCTGAAAAAAGAGAACATAAAAAAGGGGGAATGCAGCCTTTACAACGGGGGTGCATCCACATTGGCCCCCAATCTGGGTTTCCCTGCATGTACAATGTGTGTAACATCAACCGCTCAGGCACCTAAATTTGAAAAAAGGGCTGTATTCATGCTAACTAGATAACCCCCGCCTGCGACTTAAGGGGCGGGCGAGTCATCAAACTCTGCACAGCTGTTTTAAAACGGCCATGCAGAGTGTGCAGCTGGGGAAGTGGAGGGTCGGCTGTCAGCATTAGCTGGGCTCTTTACTGAAAGGGCAGGGATGGTTTCATTACCATTCCTGCCTTCCTGATCGTTGTATCTACACCCCAAATGAGCACAAAACAAACAGTTTACATGCCCCCGCTTCCTCAGGTCTTATCAACCCAGACAGCTCGCTCATTCAGGGGACTGTATTCCCCTTTTTAATATCAGTCCCATTTTACAGGAAACAAAAAAAAAAAAAATCATAAAATCCCACGAGGTCTTGGGGGAAATCTAAGGGGAGCACAATATGAAAATAAAAAAAAAAAAATTATATATTAAAATAAATATATAAAAATATAATATATAATATATTTAAAAATTTTTAACCCCCCCACCACAACTTTAGCTTTTTTCCCTGACAACTTAAAAAATTATATTCCCTTATATAAACGCCTGAGGAAAATGACACAATTACAAAACTTATTTTAACTCCTCTTTTGCCATTAAAAAAATAAAAAAAAATGTTTTCCACTTTTCCCTCAATAAAATAAAGCCCTTTTGTCCTTAGAAAAAGGGAAAAAATAGTAAACAAACGGAGCGTTATAGTGCTCAAAACCCGGTGAAATAAAGAACATAAAAATGGAGGGTAAACGACAGCTAGGAACCGATTCAATCATATATGTGTAATATACATGACACACACATAATCTGTATATAATATAAACACAACACACTTAACGAAAAAGGCTTTTAGGGGTACTGCAAACCCTTTTCCCGGGGGCCCCAAGCAGCACCCCCGCTCCCCTCCCAAACCACCCTTACTCGCTGCCCTCTTATCCCACTCTCCCTCCTTTCCCCCCCCCTCTCCCCCTGCCAATCCCCTTTACTGGCTTCCCATTGCCCACAACCCTTTCAAGCTATAACCATGACCTACAAGCAACCAGCCCCCCCCCCATACATCCTGCCCTAAAAACCAAATATTCCCCCTCACCCAATTCCCCCTCCTCACAGACCTTCTCCTCGCTTTCCCCCCCTTTAAACAGCTCCTCCACAACCCTCTCCAAGATTTTCCCTGTTCACCCCCAAAATCGAACTCACTCCCCCAAAACACAACTCTCCTCCATTTTTACCACTTCAAAACAACCTGAAAACCCTTTCTTTAGGCTTGCCTATAACCTTTACTAAACTTGCACTACTTCCCCACAGACATGTCTCCCCTCACCTCCTGTCTCTTTCCCCCTCCTTTTAGATTGTAACCCCTTCCCCGGGTGGGGTTCCTCTCTCCCCCCTTCGTCCCAAATTTTGTCATTACCCCCTTTTTCACTGTACTCTTTTTAAACTTATGAAATGTATGTAACCCCCTCGAATTTTACAGCCCCGGAATCAATGGGCTTTTAAAAAAAATAATGTATGAAAACCGTCTAGGTGTAAAAACTTTTAATTTTTCCCATGCCAAAACCCTTTAGAGCTCCCCCTTTCATTTTTTTAGGCCCCTATATGAAATGAAAAGGGGGGCCTGTTGGTTGCTACGACAACAATGAAAGTCTTACAAAACCCTTGACAGTGTGTATATAAATATATATAATATAATATATATATATATATATTATATATATATATAAAGTACAGTTTTATACATTTTTTCTTTTGTATAAAATACACAGTAATAGTTTGGTTTTTACACCCCACTTTTATACATTTGGATTTTAGTGTATATTTTATAACAGTAGAGTATATGAATTTTATGTTTATACACACTATATGCCATATGCACTGTATAGTTTGTATAAACACACTGTACAGCATGTATACACAGTATAGAACTATATAGTATAGAAGATATATCAGTGTCATACATTACATCACAAGAAGTGTCACATCATAGGCAGTATATAGACCAGATCTCAGCTATAGAGGAAGCACACACATGTATATACCGTATATAAGGCATGTAGTGTGTGTGTGATATATAAATACTATATATCTATATATCTAAATATATTATATATATAGTGTATGTGTCTATGTATATATATATATATACACACTATATGCCATATGCACTGTATACACATTATATAACTATATAGTATAGTAGATATATCAGTGATACATAACATCACATGAAGTGTCACATCATGGGGCGGTATATAGACCGGATCTCCGCTATAGAGGGCGCACACACATGTATAGGGCATGCCTGCTGCAGGTATATAACAAGTAACGTGGTGTATAAGTGGGTACATATATGCCCCGCATCTACCAGTGGTGATGGAAGGTGTGCCCGCAGTGGATGGCCGCCACATCGCTGTGGTGATCGAAGAAGTCAGAGCAGATGGTGCACTGGGCGCGGATGGGCATCGCTCTCTGCGCTCCCGGGATCCGCCGATCACAGATTCGTTTTTACCGCGATCACTGCCGGCAATAATACGACATCAGAGCGACAGTCTCCTGATTGGTTGTGCGGACCAACGAGACATGAACTTTAACGTAATGCGGCGTCAGCAGTAAGATGACAAGGAAGGCCTACCTATGTGGCACGCTAAGCTGACAGCCTGGTCTGTTACGTCACTTCATATTATTGAAACAAATCCAGTGCCTGTTATGACTCGCGCTCATTGTAGATTATGTGTCAGGTTTCCCATGTTCAAAGCCTCGCCTGCTTCATAGACCACAATCAGTAATACAAAGAAGGCTCCGCTCACCGATTCAGGGGCTTCCACACTATGAATAAGGAACGTCTCTGAAACGCGTGAGCGCTGCCTCCTGTGTGATCTTCGTTTCCCAGCGTCCAGAATCTTCATATTGATACAAGTCTCATTTTATTTTGACTATTTTTAGCAGGTATCCTCAAACAGCGGCCCTCCAGCTGTTGGGACCACATCCACTTTTTACAGGTCCCTCCCAATGTGTATTATAAGCTCACTTCAGTCTCCTGCTGGTCTAAGAACCAACATTTTTTTCCTTTAAATTAATGGATCAGTGTGGTGTGGGGTCTTTTTTACTGTCAGATAAAATTGAAGCTTCATTGGTTTCATGTTGGGGTATATAAGAGTGTTTGATTACTCTTTATTCTGTTAGGCTGGATGAACAAAAAAAATTTAATTCTGGCATTTTTTTTTTTTTTGCACTGTTCACCGTATGGATAAAATAACATGATAACTTCATAGGTTGGAGTGTCAACCTTTACGTTTTTTTTTTTACAAATTAAGTTTTCATTTTTTTTTACTGAGGAAACAAGGGCTTTATATTTGTTTTTTATTTATGTTTAAACATTTTTACATTTTTTTTTTTGAGACAAGACTGTACGACTGTTTTTATAATACACTGCTTCAAAAAAAAAAGGGGACACTTAAAGGAGTTGTCTCCCTTCAGAGTTTCAGAGAATGCATGAATGAAATACTCTGTCACTTCCTGGTTCAGACTGACTCATTTGCATACAGGCTCCATGCTTGTTCAGCTTCCCATGAACCTGCGTGCTTTCAATGCTAATTAGATCAGATTAGCCTTCTCAAACTACTAACAGGACAGTCTTATCATGATCCCCAAAACAAAAGCCCTTAATTACTGACTGTTTTATATTTTACATAATCAAGCTTTTACTAGAAGCTTTTTACTGTCTGAAGCAGCACAGTGACAGACTGCAGATACCCTGTGAGATGAGTCACTCACTGTTATCTATCTTGAACAAACGCAGGGGAGAATTGTTTACAGGTCAGTAACTGATGGAACTGAAATAGCCAGGGAGGTTCATAAATTTACTTGTATCACCTTAGGGAAAACAGAGAACAAAGCAATATATTTGGAAAATGTCTTTATTTTGTGTTTTCCCCATATCAATTTGAAACCTATTCTTTGTAGCGAGACAACCCCTTTAACACACTGTAACTCCAAGTCAGTCCCACTTCTGTGAAATCAACCTGTCCAGTTATGAATCAACACTGATTCATAACTGGGGTCGTCCTTGTTGGGACGGGTTCCCCCTTGTCTGGTAGGTAGGGGTTTTTAGGATAGTTTTTTCTGTGTGTATTTAGGTTAGTGTAGGGTTAGGTAAGTGTAGTATTTATTGTCTTTTAGTGAGTATTATTAAAAGCTATATTTTATTCTAGTATTCTCTACTCTGGTGTTTTTTTTTGTCAACACTGATACTGAATCAATTTCTCCTGCCGTTGGTCAAATGGAACAGACAACACGTGGAAATTATAGGCAATTAGCAAGACAACCCCTATAAAGGAGTGTGGTTCTAACAACCATTTCTCCTGTTTTCATTCTTTTTTTGGCCTTTGTTTTTTGGTCATGTTTGTTTGTGCTTTTCAATTCAACGCTAGAGGTAGCATGAGATGTTGTTTGCAACCACAACATGGCTCAGTGAAGTTGCAGCTCCAATCCAGGTTGGCTCATCATATTGCGAGCTGTGGCACAAGGTTAGCTGTGTCTGTCGCCACAGTGTCCAGAGTGTGGAGTAGATACCAGGTGATAGCCCAGTACACCAGGAGATGTGGAGGGGGGCCGTAAGAGGACAACAACCCAGCAGCAGCATCACTACGTCCTCCTTTGTGCAAGGAGGAAAAGGAAGAGTAGTGCCAAAGCGATGCAAAATTACCTCTCCACAAGCCACTAATATCCATGAGTCCATGAGTCTGCTCAAACTGTCAGAAACAGACTAAAGGGTTTTTGCCAGACGAGCCCTTATCTGCTAAGAAGCCAAACGAAAACAAAGCAAGGCTGAGCTAAGAGAGAGAGTGAAACAGCCAGAGCACAGACTCATGCATAAGGATCGTGTGACATGTTCACTCAAATAATCAAACTACAACTAGTGGATTCTGTATACAAAAGACAACACCTTTTCTCCACAGCAGCTTGAAAGCTTCTTCAGCCTCTTGAAAACTCCTTCATGTTCCCTGTCATCAGATAAAGCAGGGATCTACTCAGATAATCACACTACAACTAGTGGATTCTGTATGCAAAAGACAACATATTTCTACCCGGTGCCTTGAAAGCTTCTTCAGCTCCCTCTCATCAGATAAGAAGTGTGCTCTGTGCAAGCCTGGCCAGCAGCTCTTGTCAGGTCGTATCTAATGCAAGCTTTTAAGTAACTAAGGGAAGGTAAGGCAGCCTGTAGCTCTCTCAGGCTGCAATTTTTGTAATCACATATATTTAGAAAAGTGATTAAATACCCATTTTGCAGGATCCCACGTCAACATTACATCGTGGCAAAACCCCTTTAATGAGGGTGGTATGAGAGCGCAACGTCCACAAGCCGGTGTTGTCAGCATTTGCCAGAGAGCACCAAGATTGGTAGATTCAATATTGGCACCTTCTGTTCTTCACGGATTAGAGTAGGTTCACACTGAGCACCTGTGGCAGACATGACAGAGTCTGGAGACGCAATAGAGAATGTTCTGCTGCCTGCAACATCCTCCAGCATGACCAGTTTGGCAGTAGGTCAGTAAGGTTTGGGGAGGCATTTCTTTGGAGGGCCACATAGCCCTCCATGTGCTAGCCAGAGGTACTTTGACTGCCATTAGGTACCAGGATGAGATCCTCAGACCCATTGTGAGACCATATGCAGGTGCAGTGAGCCCCGGGTTCCCTCTGATTCATGAGAATGCTAGGCCTCATGTGGCTGAAGTGTGTCAGCAGTTTCTGTATGATGAAGGCATTGATGCTATGGCTGGTCTGCCCATTCCCCAGACCTGAATCAAATCAAGTACATCTGAGACATCAGGTCTCATTCAATTCACCAACACCACATTGTACCACAGGCTGTACAGGAGTTGACTGATGCTTTAATCCAGGTCTGGGAGGAGATCCCTAAGGAGATCATCCGCTGCCTTATCAGGAGCATGCATAGGCATTATAGTAAGGTCATACCGGCACGTGGAGGCCAAGCACACTAGTGAGACTCATTTCCCTGTCTTGAGGCATTTCCACTGAAGTTAAATCAGCCTGAAATTTGATTTTCCACTTTGATTTTGAGTATCATTCCAAATCCAGCTCTCTATGGGATACTAATTTAGATTTTCATTGATCATTTTTATGTTCTATTGTTCTCAATGCATTCCACTATGTAACAAATAAAGAATTGCAACTGGAATACTTCATTCATTGAGATGTAGAATGTGGTATTTTATAGCGATTATGTGGATCCTCTAGGTTACAGGAAAAGATGGAGATGCAAACCACGCTAGGGAGTGGAGTCTAAGTGGCCCGCAGCCTTAACCCCCAGGTCACTATCCCTGACGTGGCTACTCGCAGTGAAAGCCGACAGTCATTGAAGTGCCAGATGTAGGACTGTGGAATAGACAGAGGTGATGGGTCACAGGCAGGTAGCAACCAATAACAGGTTGCAGAGTCCTAGGCAGGTAGCAGACTGGCGTAACGGCAGGTAACAGCAGTACAGGTAATGCAGGAACCAGTAAGCGAGTAAATGCAGGTAACAGACAGCAAACCAGAAGTCAACGGGAATATAGAGATATCAACAAACTGACCCAGAGCACAGGCATGAAGTTCTGTAAGTCCCAGGAGGTGACAGGTCGTTGGCAAGGTGATTATGTACGGTCTCTTTAAGTCTCAGAGAGCTGGCCCATACATCTGCAGGATGCCGACAGCAGCGAGGACTGGAGCAGGAACAAGGACAGGTGAGTACATGCTTGCAGAAAGGACAGGGGCCACAACCAAGACATGAGCATGTCCACAGTCTTAAGCGGGGACCGAGATATGGATCGTGATTGTGGCAACAGGCAATTTATTAGACTCTGCCTCTGGGCCAGGCCTAGTAGACTTCATACATGGCAGACCTAGAAACCATTATTTGGTCTCTAGCTGCCATGAAAACCATTGAGAACCGACGATCGTGTTGTGGGGATGCAGAGGAAGCCCTTTGTCACTATTAACCACTGAAATGTTGCGGCTGCTTTTGACTGCGGCATTAGGGGATAAAAGGGCTGGGATCTGAACTGTTGCTTTGAAAATCCCACCATACTTTACAGTCAGCTCTCATCATAGTTGACCTGTTGAAAAACAAATCTTGGGATACTTTGGAGAAATGGCCGCACTGGTTCCACAATATAACACCGAGCTGTTAGTGTACCTGAAATGAAGACTAGAGTTGTCTGATGACTATTGAAGCATTTTTTCTTTTATGTTGCCAGGTGCATGAGCATCACTTGATATTATACGTTATGTTGCAGGTATCCGTCAGGGTATCTTGGAAAAAAGCTACCCTGACTTAGCCGTGTAGAGCCCATAGACATTAATAGAACAAACATAGTCCTATTTACTCTACAATTACTGTAGTTGCTGGGAGTAGATGCTTTTTTCTGCAGGTTACAAAAGCATAGTCTGTGTCCTGCAGGAAAAGCGTATACATCTGGCAATAGAGCAAAGTAGTCCAAATAGGACTACATTTGTTCTATTAATGTCTATGGGCTTGTCACGGCCATGTCACACCATTCGTCAGGGTGCCTTTTTACCCCCAATACCTCGATGGATACCTACAATGTAATGAATGTAAACTTAGCCTTACCTGGGGAAGACATGGTACCAGGATGCACTACAGGAATAGGGCAAAAGCAATGGAATGCTCTGGGCTAAGTTTTGCTGGGAAACCTTGGGTTTCTTGTCAGTCCACCAACCCAAACATTGTTACTTACCAAGTACCCCTTGATGTCAGCAGCATTCCCTTTTTTAGCATTGGACAATGCACAATCCAATTGTTTTTGGAAAGTCTGGGAAGATGAAAAAAAGGTTCAAGGGTTTACTTGGGCCCCAAATTCCCAAATCTCTGTCCCTCAAGTTGTGGTATGGGCTAGTTAGGGTATGTTCACATGGCTTAAATTCGGCCAAATTCTGGGCATAATTGCCTGCAATATGCCCCAAAATACAACTGGCAAGCGGGGAAAATTTAAAGCACTCATTGAGTACTAATAAGCAGACAAAAAAAGTACATTCACTTCATCGCACCTGCTGGGAAAAGAAATGAATAGGGGGCCCGCCCCGAAATTTTAGAACACCTGCGTAACGGCGTGCACTGAATGCGCCATTATACGCCATCATTAAGTCGTGTGAACATACCCTTACACACCTACACCAACCTCTGTTGGTTGCGACTGGAGATCATAACAATTCCTGCTATTTAACCACTAAGATACAACTGTAGCAAGAGGAAAAGGAGTCCTTACCTAAATTACTTTCCCAGTGATGTAACCATGAGGTGTCGAGCAGCTGACATGGTAGCCAGAGGCCTACTAAAGCCTGTAATTTTGCCATTTTAGTACTCTTGTTGCATCTGTCAGACGATAGCTGTTACCAGGGCCGGAACGATGAGTAGGTAGGCAACTGCGTCGGGCTTCACTTCATCTCAGGCAGAAAATGGGGTGCAAGAAAGTATGGAGTTGGCTAAATTGTTTGTGGGGCGCTATATGCCTTATTTGCCTAGGGCACCAAAATACTTTATCCCAATCCTGACTGTTACCACTGAATAGGTTATGCTACAGAAGCATTACTGAGTGTTACCCCCAAGTGGCCAAGGTCCATAGTGCAACTGAAAATAGTGAAAACATACAGTCGGTTGCAAAAGTCTTCATACCCCTTAAACTGTTCCGCTTTTTTTTTTTTTTTTTTCAAATTTCAACTAAATTTATTAAGTGAACAATGATACAAACAATATCAAGATAAAATGACTATGCTCATAAATGTGACGGTTAGGCAGAATAAGAAAACATTGACATCAAAATGGATAAATGTTATGCTTGGAAACAATTAACATAAATTGCTGCATATCTGTTATGAGAGGCAAGCAACGATGCCATCATCAGGAAAAGAAATCCACTTGGTACAGCATACAGATAATTATAACCAAATAGTCAGTCTAGTAAACAATCAAATGAAGAAAGCTCTGTACAATGGCCTAAACGTTAAAGTGGGCTTGGTGGGCCCGACGTAGGTAAAAAAAAACGAGCAAAGAGAAAATCTATTTAGGCCGTATGACGAACCAACGGGACAAACAACGAACAGTCCAAACACACACACTCTCATTCATACGGGAGGGAGAAGAGGGAGAAAGGGGATGGGAGAATAGAGAGAGGAAGAAGAAAAAGCGAAAGGTGGAGGAGCTTCAAAACCTCACCGGCCCCACACCCTCTACTCTCAGAAGAAGTAAAAGGCCGAGGAGCCCCGAAATTGGAGCCATGGCGTCCATGTCCGAACTAACAGCCGGGCTTGGTCCGCCGTTGCAGCTAGAAGTTCTTCCATGTGATAAACATGGGAGACCTTGGTGTGCCACTCTTCAATAGTGGTTGGGTCCACCGACTTCCAGCGCCTAGGGATGACCGTCTTAGCTGCCTGCAGTAAATGCCTGAGGAGAGATTTTTTATAAACGGAGACACCAGTGTCAAACATAAACAGCAATGCCACTTCTGGGGTTCTGTGGAGGGATAGCCCCGTAATGTCCTCAATGGCATGGTATACTGTGTGCCAAAAACCTTGCAGGGAGGGACATTCCCACCATATGTGGAGCATGATCCCATTGGAGGTTCCACAACGCCAACAAACCTCAGAAACTTGCGGAAACCATTTGTGCAATACATGGAGAACCCTATACCAACGGGTCAGAA
Organism: Phyllomedusa bahiana; assembly: GCA_025379985.1. Lineage (NCBI taxonomy): Eukaryota > Metazoa > Chordata > Amphibia > Anura > Hylidae > Phyllomedusa > Phyllomedusa bahiana. Next base: position 47,396 of record JAODAL010021596.1, read on the forward strand.
TTTTGAAACTTGTTTCCTGTGCTCTAGTCGCTGTGATGGCTTTATGAGTAAGCTCAAAGCATTTATGCCACTGTGGAAGGGGAAAGCTCTACCAATGTCTCTCTCCTCCAGGCAGCGCAGTAGAAGGAAGATCAAGCCTATCATTTGCAGAGAGCTCGGAGTAAAGTATAGAGATGGAGTGTCTCGGAGGAGAGAGTTGCAGACACATTTGCTCAAATCTAGTGAGGGGCCTCTGGGCATTAAGGGTATTCTGTTCCGCATTTTTACGTATAATAGTTTTTTATTGAAAATATTTTTATCCATAAACATATAAAAACATTCACACGGCTTATTTCGCCGCGTATTTGCCGACGGATTGACGATCGTCAATCCGTCGGCAAATCAGTCAGAAACAAGTAACAGCCTATTTTCTATTGATTTCAATAGAAAATACGGCTCGTCGTTCACTACGACGCGTATTTTCCGTGCCGGATTGCCGCCGCGATTGACGACGGCAATCCGACGGAAAAACAATGTGCATGTCAATTATTTACGGACGGATTCACCACCTACAATGATTGTAGATGGTGAATCCGTCGGAAATCAGTTACAAATACGTGCCACACACTTAAGTGACACTTATTTGAACTGATTTTCAACTGATTTCAGGATGTATTTACGATCGGCAATCCGATGTAAATACGTTCTGAAATAAGCCGTGTGAACGAGGCCTTAAGATGAACAAAGGCACTAAAATGTAAATAAAAGAGTCCAATGTGTAAGTAATCAATTCGTCATGTAGGCCTTCAATACTATGACCAATGGTAACAGGTCAACATGAAAAACATAACACATGCCCACGACCGGGAGGTGGTGCCCTGTTCCGCATTTTTAAACATTACAGCCACAAACTTAATTGTAATTTATTGATATTTTATATGATAGGGCAACACAAAGTAGCAGGTATTTGTGAAGTGTAAAGAATACGCGCTTTTCCACATTTTTGCAAATTAAAAAACTCAAAAGCGTGACTAATCAGGCGTATTTTGAAGCGTAAATTTACACTTCAATATTACATCGTGTGAATATACCCTATCAGATTTTCCTCCAGGAGTGCCCTGTATTTAGCACCATCCATCTTCCCATCAGTTCTGAGCAGCCTCCCAGTACCTGCTGAAGCAAAGCCTCCCCCCAGCATGATGCTGCCCCCGCCATGCTTCAAGGTGGGGATGGTGTGTTCAGGGTGATGTGCAGTGTTGGCTTTCCTCCACACATAGGCCTACATGTATGAAAACTGTCTAGGGCTAAGACTTTCTTTGTTGCCAATAGCAATCAATCAGAGCTCTCATTTTCATTTTTTCAAAGCACTATATAAAATGAAAGGGGAGCTCTGATTGGTGGCATTGGGCAACAAAGAAAGTCTTAGACCTAGACAGTTTTTATACATGTCCCTCATTGTGTTTGGCATTTAGGTCTCATCTGTCCAGAGCCCATTCTTCCACATGTTTGCTGTGTCCCCTACGTAACTTTTTCAGACTGCAAATGGGACTTCTTATGACTTTCTTCTTGCCACTTTTCCATAAAGGCCAGATTTGTGAAGTACATGACTAAGGGAATGTGTCTTGGATGCTTGGATCCGTGTTTCTGACCCTAAACGGACCCAAACACGCATCTAACAATGTGCAGTGTGTTTTTACATGGCGTTCAATGTAAAACACGCATTGGTGTTCAGACGAGTGATCGCCGATGCGTGTTTTACATGAGTCTTTCTAATGTGTCTTTCAGATCCGTTCCAAGAATTGACATGTAAAATTTTGATCCATTTGACGCAGCAGGCGCCCTATTGAAAACTATACGGTGCGTTTCTGCTGCAGCAAAAACACATCCAAACATGCAGTACACTTTGGGTGCGTGTTGGATGTGTTTTATTCAAAACGCTGTGTGCACATACCCTAAGGGCTTGTCCCCACGGCACGGGTTTTCACCCGGTTTTTCAGACGGTTTTCAAAACTGCCTGTAAACCGGTTGATAACTTTTAAAATGGACCTCTATGAAAAACCCGCGCAGCGGTCCCCACTGCACCGGTTTTCTGCCGGGCGGTGTTTTAGACTGCCGTCGGTCCGAAAAACATTGAGCATGTTCACTCTTTCGCCCGGGTTTTTGGGCGGAATATGAACATTTCAATGCGAGGGGGGAGGGCTTTTCTCTGCAAACCGCGGAGAAAAGCTGTCCCCCGGTGGCGTGTTCACGGCCCGAAAACTGACCGGTATTTGCACTGTGCCGTGTGAACAGCCTCTAACAGTCGTCCTGTGTGCAGCTTCTCCCACCTGAGCCGTAAATCTCTGCAGCTCTTGCACATTAACCCTTGGCCTCTTGGTTGCCAATTAGTGCTTTCCTTTTCTGTGCTTTAAGTTTAGGTGAATGGTCATCTGTTGGTAGGTTAGCAGTTGTTCCATACCCCTTCCATTTACAGATGATGGATTGATCAACACTCTGTGAGATGTTCAGAGCTTAGGCTACTTTTGTAAAACTTAACTCTGCAATTCACTTTGCCACAACTTTATCCCGGAGCTGTCTGGTTCCTTAATTTTCATGGTACTGTTTGTTCACTATCTTCTGTACCTTCACAAAACTGGTATAGTTATACTGAGAATAAGGGTACGTTCACATGGCAGCTGTAAAATACCTGTTAGATTCTATAACAGTACAGTATTTTACAGTTGGTTTTTGTTTTTTGTCACTTTTTTGGGACGGATTTTGCAGTCTGATTTCAAATTCGGCGGAAGAATAAGCATGTTCGAAGTTTTTTGCAAAGCTGTCGGTTTTGAAGTCCGACCTCAGAAAATCTGTGTCATGTAGACTAGTGGTTATATTTTCTATTGAGTTCTATGGGGATGGTTTACAGTTGGTTTAGGTGTAGATGGGCTCTAAATTACAAACAAATGTACTCTATTTACTAACTAAGTGACCTTTAAAGGCAATTGGTCAGACTAGATTTTATGTAGAGTTATCAGAATAGAGGAGGCTGAATACATGTGCACATCAGACTTTTCAGCTTTTTAATTTGCAAAAATTTTGAAAACCATATATCATTTTCTTTATATTGACATGTGCATGGGTGTTTTTTTGCAAATTTTTTTAACAAAAGCTGCAGAAAAAAAATGCATGAAGCCTTAAAAAGCTTGCAGATTTTGAAGAAGCCCTTAAGGCTCATCCCCACAGCAAAGGACAAACCGACCGGTATTTGTCCTCTTTTAGTGCCGTCCCCATGGCCGTCGGGGGGCGGCATTTCTCCATGATGAGCGGAGAAAAGACCTCCCCCTTCCCTTTGATATGTTCATATTCCATCCGAACACCGGACAGAAGAACGAACATGTTCAATGTTTTTTGGGCGGCCGGCGGTTTGAACAACCTCTGGGCGGAAAACCCGTGCAATGGGGACTGCTGCATGGGTTTTCCATAGCGGCCCGGTGTGTTAGTTTGCTGACGGTTTTTCAGACGGTCTGCAAAACCACAAACCGTCTTAAAAAACGGCCGCAAACCGGTGCCGTGGTGACATGCCATTAGGCTTTATATAGCATCATATAAAAATGCTACAAAAAATGTATGAAAAATGCAACAAACACATGCGTTTTTTAAAAAAAAAAAAAAAATGTCCAGGAAGAAAAACCATCACAGAAAAATAGGACATTATATACTTAACCCCTTCCCGACATTGGACATACCCCGTTGGGCAATTAACCCCTTAGCTGCTGTAATCAGCCGCAATCACGGCAACTAACGGAAAGACAGAGGGAGGAAGCTCCCTCTGTCCCCATCGGAGCAGCCGCAGCGTGATTACAGGCTCTAATGGCTTCACCTGTCTGTGACGTCACTATGTTGGCCGGGCATAGTGATTGACAGTTACCATGGAGAGCAGTACTACTGTGTACTGCTCTCCATTGTAACAGTGATCTGAAGATCACTGATACAAGTCCCTCTATGGGAAAAGTAAAAAAGAACAAAAAAAAGTACAAAAAACTCCCCACAAACACCAGTCGCCCCACAAAATAAATAAAGTACGCATATTTGGTTTCACCGCGTGCGTAACCCTATAAATCTGTCATGTTATTTAACCCACATGGTGAACACCATAAAAAAGAAAAAACAGTCATGGAATTGCAATTTTTGTTCAGCCCACAGCACATAAAATGGAATAAAAAGCTATCAAAAACTCATAGAAATGCCACAGTGCTACCAAAAAAAGTCAGTTCATCCCGCAAACAAAATAAAAAGCCCTTACATGGCTCTGTATATGGAAAAATAAATAAATTAGGAGTACCAGAAGATAGTAATGCATAAATAGTTTTGCACAAAAAAAAAAAAAACTATATAAATTGGGTATCACCGTAACCATATAGACCCAGAGAGTAAAACTAATTTGTCATGTATACTGCACGGTGAGCACTGTTAATAACAAAAAACACTACTAGGATTGCAGTATTTTTTTCACCCTGCCTTCCAAATATGGATTTAACTCCTTAAGCCGAACGCCTGAAAAGTAGTTAATGACCAGAACATTTTTTTAGTTTTTGCCTCCTTGCGTTTCAACAGTTGTTACTTTTTTATTTTTTCAGTGACGCAGTTTTATGAGGCCTCGTTTTATTCGAGACAAGTTGTACTTTATGGGGGAATAGTTTAAGTTCACTTATAAATAATTGCAGTATTTTTTTTTTTACATTTTTTTTACATTTATTTATATTTTTTTTTTACACCATTCACATTTCACACGTAATAACTTGTTAGATTAATTCTGCAGGTTATTACGGTCGTGTGGATACCAAATATGTGTAGTTTTTTTTGTGCGTGTAATTTATGCACAATTATTTTTTATTAAATATTTATTTTTATTTATTTATTTATTTATTTTACTCTAGGTCCCCTGAGCTGATTGTGCAGCCGTTCCCTGAGCTCTGTCGGGTGACCGGGTGATCCGATCACCCAACAGAGCAGGGGAAACCCTTTGATTGCGCTGCGGTAAGGCACCACCGCAATCAAAGGGTTAAAGCACCGGGTTGCGGAGGTTTCCTCCGCTGCCCGATGCTTGCAGCAGATGCTCTGGGATCAGGGCTGTGTAGTACAGCCCCGATCCAAGCGAAATTGTGGCGCCGGGCGCCACAAACTCCGTCGCTGCAGACGAACGACCCGCACCAGCCGACGTCTAAAGTCGGCGGCCGGTCGTTAAGGAGTTAAAAGTGATCAAAAAGCTTTGTCCCCCACAAAATGATATCAATAAAAATGTCAAATGTCATCCCGCAAAAAACAAGCCACTACACAGCTCCGTACACTGAAAAATTAAAAAGCTATGGCTCTCAGACTATGGTGATGCAAAAACGTGTTTTCCCTTTTGAATGAAAATGTTTTTATTGTGTAAAAGCAGTAAAACATAAAAATATACAAATTGTATATCACTGTAATCGTATCAACGAAGCTAGCTTGTCATTTATACCGTATGGTGAACGCTGTAAAAAATAAAAATAAAAAAAATCTACCTGGATTGCTGTATTTTGTTCAAATACCTCACAAAATCCTTGATATAAAGCAATTAAAGCATCATATGAACTCCATAATGGTACCAATAAAAACGACAACTCATCCCATATACAGAAAAATCAAAAAAATTATGGCTATGAGACTATGACGACATAAAAATGCAATTTTTTACAAACTCGTTTCTATTGTGTAAAATAAAACATACAAAAGTAAAAAAAACTATATAAAATTTATATCATTGCAATTGTATTGACCCGCATAATAAAGTTATCCTGTCATTTCCCCCCCATTTTCACAGCCCACTATTAAAAAAACTGTGAAATACCTGTGAACCCAAAATGCAGATGAGATCCATGAGGGGTGTTGAATCCAAGATGGGGTGACTTCTGGAAGGTTTCTCCTGTTCTGGTACTTTGGGGGCTTTGTGAATGCGGCATGACGCACACCACAATCTGCGTTCCAAAAGCCAAATAGCGATCCCTCCTTTGTACGCCCCGCAATGCACCCAAACAGCAGTTTACTCCCACATATAGTGTATTGCTGAACTTGGAAGAAATTGCATAACAAATTTTGGTATGCGTTTTTACCTGGAATCCTTCAGCTAAAATTGGAGATTGTGTAAAAATTTGTGAAAGACATCAGGGTTTATATACTCAATACACCCCTGGATATATTCCTTAAGGGGGTAGTTTCCAATATGGGGTCTTTTTAGTTTTAGTTTCCTTAGCGTGCCCGCAAACCTGTAATGCGCCTTAAAAATCATAATGAAAATGAGACCACGAAGTCCAGTAGGTGCTCCTCCTATTCTGAGGCTTGTGGTTGAGCCAAATAGCACACTAGGGTCACATATGGGATATCTCTAAAACCGACAGAATTGGGGGAATCGACGTTGAGTTGCATTTCCCTGGTAACGTCTACTATGTTCCAGAAAATAATGGTTAAAAATCTGCAAAAAAGGTGATATTTTGAAATGTCACCTACACTTTGCTTAAATTTCTGTGAAACATTTAATGGGGACATAAACTTCCTAAATGCTGTTTTAAATACTTTAAGGGGTGTAGTTTCATAGATGAAGTAATTAATGGGGGTATCTAACATACAGGACCATGAAAGCCACGTCAGAACTGGACTGGTCCCGAAAAAAATCTATGTTGCAAATTTTCTTGAACATGTGAAAAATTACTACTAAACTTTAAGCCCCCTAAATGTTGTCGTAAAAAAATAACAAGACATTTAAAAAATTATGCCGGCCTAGCAAAAAAAAAAAAAAAACCTGTACATTGGATAAGTACCAGTTCATAAGAGTATGCAGAAAAGCCACAATACCATACGGGGAGACGGCACAAAGTCAAAACATACTGAAAAAATATCAAATATGAGGTATTAGATGATATTTTGGTCAAAATACAGAAGCTTGCAGCCCAAGTTAAAAAAAAACAACAACAACAAAAAAAACACTGGAGATCTATGGGTAGGAAATTCCTCAAACTTCCTGGAAAAAACTACACTGTAAAGGCATGTTCACACGGCTTAAAATGGGCCGTATTTCGGTCCGTAATTACGCGCCGAAGTGCGCCAATTACGGGCCGAAAACGCCCATTCATAACGGTAATCCATAGTTCTCATAGAGAACTATGGATTACGTCTCCTCTCCCTGCCCGGCGAAGCCCGCCGGGCGGGGAGATAATTACATGTCACTTTCTAGCGGCGTATACTGCGCGCTAGCAGTGATTGTCTATGGGCCGGCGAAGTGCCGGCCCCCCGCTCACTCCCCCGCCCCCGTCCACACGGCGTAATTGCGGGGCATAATTACGCCCTGCAAATACACTGTGTGAACATAGCCTAACGGTCCTAGGTAGAGCTGTAACGGTCCTAGGTACTGGATCCACTGGGCCACCACAAGCGATGGCGGAAGCCACACCAGGGAGCGGAGTCTAAGTGAGTCCCGGTTTTCACCGGAGCCCACCGCAAAGCGGGATGGACCAGGTCGTTACCCCTGATGTGACTTGCTTGCGGTGGTAGCCAAGGTATAACGCAGTACTGAATCGGCAGGCCAACTCGTAGTCAGGGACGGATCAGAAGGTCAGGGCAGGCAGCAAAGGTTCGTGGTCGGAGAACGTAAGCCAAAAGGATTGGTACACAGGAACGGCAACCGGAACATAGAAAGGGCTTCCTCGCATAGGTATGAGCACTATGGAATCGGCGAGGGCCAGGAAGAGATGGAGCATTAATATAGGGTCAGCTGCAGGGGTACGAGTGCGCCCGCAGCCCGGACCACGGGCTGCGGCGCTACTCGTAACATACACTATGTCTACACAGCATGTTAAAATTCTGTCCAAAATCCTTCATTCAATGTACGGAGCCAACGGCAAATCCGGGGCAGATTATCTGACATGTTTTAAAATCCACTGAATTTTAAAACCAATCAGACTACAGCATGAGTTTTTTTTATTGCTGTCTATGCAGCACAAAGTACCGGTGGATTTTTGGCGAATCCTAAATACTAAGGGCCACATGTATGAAAACTGTCTAGGTCTAAGACTTTCATTGTTGCCCATAGCAACCAATCAGAGCGCCCTTTTCATTTCATGTAATGCTTTGAAAAAATGAAAGTGGCACTCTGATTGGTTGCTATGGTCAACAAAGAAAGTCTTAGACCAAGTCAGTTTTCATACATGTCCCCCTAAATCATACATGCCAACTCTCCATGTTATATGGCGTGGATGGCCTCAGCATGTGGACAACCAAGTGAAAACCCAAAAAAGGTAAAATTGGCATTTCCTATTTCACGCATGCAGGGTAACTCTTTCCCACCTGCCGCTCCTAAGGGGTGAAAGTACACAGCGTAATGCATACAGATGACGTTTTGTGTCTCAATGTGCGAGAAAGAGTTTGCCAGAGGAAGGGATTGTCCTCCAAGACTCCTCCCCTGTATGTCCCGTTTCTTCCCGTTATCTCACAGATTAAACGCGCGCAGGGGTCCACACACCTCTTGCTCTCATTTGTAACCTTTTTAATACTGAGATATCCTGAATCGTACCTCTGCGTATAAAGGGCCCGAATACTGGTGAGTGGATTTCCAATATTATTTAATTTTTTATTAGCTTTGTGGCTCTGGACCTTCTAACACAGAGGCCCCAACTCACCTCAACCTGCTGGCTCCCCCTGGAATTCACAATGCGCCATACCTCAACAATGGGCATCACCTGGCAACAATGGGCGCATCACCTTGCCTAACAATGGGTCACATCCTGGCTAACAAGAGGGCAACTACCTGGCAACAATGGGGCATCACCTTTGCAACAATGGGCATCACCTGGCTAACAGATGGGCACTACCTCTGTCACATGGGGCACTACTGGCAACAATGGGACACTACCTGGCAACAGAGGGGGCACTACCTGGCAAACAATGGGGGCACTACCTGGCAAAACAAAGGGGGGCACTACCTGGCTAACAAAGGGGCACCTACCTGGCTAAAAAAAGGGGGCATCTACCCGGGTACAAATTTGGCTCTACCTGGCTACAGAGGGGCATCTACTTGGCTACAAGGGAGCATCTACCGGCCTGTAAGGGGCACTACCTGGTTATGTGGGGCTACTATCTGGCTATAAGGGCATCTACCTGGCTTTCTTCCAAAGCCGTTATGCAGTTAGGTGGAGTGGGTGTGGCTTTTTGAAGGGGCGTGACATACCGACAAGATGGGCGTGTCCATGCAAATTTTGCCACGGCGCGCATAGCGAGCCGCCCACTAAAATCTCCTGCTTTTTCATTTTCAAAAGTTGGCAACTATGCCCTAAAGCCGGTGAAAATCCAACGATAATACCGTGCTGTGTAGATTTAGCCTTACAGCATAGTGCGACTAACAAGAAGTGAAAAAAAAGCCACAAAAAAGTAAAATCTGTAATGTGTTTCATATTTATCTACTGACATTCAGCTAACATCTGGACACTGCACCAGCCTGAAGGTAATATAATACACATTGCAGTAATATTGCATACAGATGACGATTTTTGTTGCATTCTTCCAAATTTGCAGAAAAAATGAAAAAATGTTGCCTAGATTTTGGAAAAAAGTGAAAAAAAAATTGTTCTCAAAACAAGATTACTGCGATGTATAGTTCCAGTTAAAAATAAATCTTTCCCTTATTTCCTTCAAGATTGTAAACTCTTATGTGCAGGGTCCACACACCTCTTGTTTGATTTGTAACCTTTCAATATCTGATTTTATCTGAATCTGTACTCTCTGCATATAAAGTGCTGCAGAATATCTTGGTGCTATATAAAGGTTTATTATTAATCCAAACTATTAAAATATCAATTTATTTATCCTATACAGTGAATATTGTGATGTTGTGGATGTCCTTCAAACCACACATCCACACCCTCACCTCCACCTGCTGCCTCCACCTGAGAAATATTTCACGAATCCGCTCATTCCTCAACCCTGATACTACAAAAATGCTGGTCCATGCCCTTGTCATCTCCCGCTTAGACTACTGCAACATCCTTCTCTGTGGCCTCCCGTTTAGCAATTTTGCTCCCCTTCAATCCATCCTCAACTCTGCTGCCCGTCTTATCCACCTCTCTCCTCGCTACTCCTCTGCCTCTGGAATCAATGGCGCTTTAAAATAAATAATAATAGTAATAATAATGGACTAATGGGACTGAGCTCAGGAGAAAAGGTAATTAACTTTAACAAGATTAGCATCTGTTTAAGATAAGGACCCTATATTCAATGTTCACAACATATGTAGCTTTTGTTTAATGAAAATTAGCTCTCCTGTAGTTGTCAGGTTAGAAACTGAATATGCCAATCACCTCTGTAGAACCACCCACAGCCTGAGGAGACAGAGTGAGTGGAAACTGCTTGTGAGTCAGACAATCAGCGTGGTGACAAAAATCTGTGGCTCTAATATTTAGGGTACATCCACATGACAAGTAAATTTCGCCTGTCGGATTTCACATATTTTTTTAAAGTGAAAAACCGACTGCCAAAAATACGCGTTGTATGAACTACAACTATGAAATACCTGCGTGGACAGAGGCTTAAAATTGGGTTACTGGGCAGTGAATGCTTTTGAAACCCAAGGTGAATATATATATATATATATATATATATATATATATATATATATATATATATACACATTGTTGATGTGATCTAATATTATAAGCCTATGTCTCCACTGCACACTAAAACGTCTGTTTTTTTCAGAGTTTTTTGTTTTATAAAAACACTGAAATAACGAATGAAAAGGGGTCCCATGCACTTGTATAGTAAAAACGTCCTGTTATCTCCACAGAAGGTATTTTTTCTGCTCACAGTTTTATGAACGTTTTTAGGATTTGTTTTTCAGGTTGTTTTTTGTCCACTGCCGTGTAGACATGACTGGCGCATGGTAATAATTTGATTTACACTATTGTAGTACAATGTAGTTATTATAACGTGTTTTGTTAATATTTACTATTTTTTGTATTTTATCCCACTACGGTAACTTTATATTATATACTATACCACATCACTATTTATTTTATGCTATATCACATCATCAATGTATACTGTATATATTTTCAACATCCAAGTCACTGTACACGTGGAAAGAAAATGAGCACATCATGACCTCCCCCATTACTTTGATGCTGACACTAGATGTCAGTGTGCCTCTCATATCTTCCCGTATATTGTGCACAGCATGTTGGAGACATATGTTTCTGGCCCTAGGCAGAGTCTGGACCTAATTCAACTCCCCAGAGGTCAGAGAGAGGGGCTACTGAGTTTTGCTTTCATCTTGCAGTGAAAAGTGACTCGTGGTGCCCCTCTTGTTAAATGGCTAATGAGTTGGATCTGGGAGAAGCTTTGTGCTACAAAATGATGAGGCTTTTATGCAATACTGCTATTTGTCACTGTCTACGACAGGCAGCAATCTATCACTGATTGCAAGACGCACAGCTGGTTGTCTGATTCTACAAGACACACGTGGGATCACTCACACATTATACACAACTCTATAGAATTCACTGTAATATACCAAGCTCCATACTAGCAACTGTAAAACGTACAACTCAGTATCAGTCACTGGACTATAGACAGGGCTCCATATAAGTCTCAGGGCTCTATGTCAGCAATTGTAATATACACAAATCAGTATCAGTGACTGTAAGGGCATGTCCCCACTGCACGGGTTTTCGGCCGTTTTTTCAGGCGGTTTGCGGTTTTGCAGACCGTCTGAAAAACCGGCCGAAAATGAGCACAATGGTGCTCTATGGAAAACCCGTGCAGCAGTCCCCAAAGCACGGGTTTTCCGTCCGGCAGTTTTTCTGCCCGCGGTCCACCCGCAAGACATTCAACAAGCACAATCTTCCGTCCGGTTTTCGGACGGAATCTGTGCTTGTTAATGTGAAGGGGGAGGGCTTTCCTCCACTCATCGCCGAGAAAAGCCGTCCCCCGCGTGGCCGTGGGGACGGCACACAAACCGGACAAAAACCGACCGGTATTTGTCACTTGCAGTGGGAACGCACCCTAATATTTCCACAGCTCCATATCGGCCACTGCAATACACAGGGCTTCATATTAACCACTGTAGTACTGAGGGGTCCATATTAGCAATTATAATATACACAGGGAATCTACTGAAAGAGTGAAAGACCCTGAAAATGATCATAAGTTATGTACGAACATTCATGTGTCTGTTCATTCCCCCATAATTTAAAAGCATTGATCAACTTGTTATAGGCAGGCATTTATTTCCCTGTGCGACATGACTCCATATCAGCCACTGTAAGGCTATGTTCACACGGGATAACTGCGGGGCGTAATTACGCCCCGCAGTTACGCCGTGTGGCCGGGGGAGGGAGCGGGGGGCCGGCACCTCGCCGGCCCATAGACAATCACTGCTAGCGGCGCGTATACGGCGCTAGAAATTGAAATGTCAATTATATCCACGCCCGGCGGATTCGCCGAGCAGGGAGAGGAGACGTAATCCATAGTTCTCTATGAGAACTGTGGATTACCGGAATGAATGGGCCGTTTTCAGCCCGTAATTTGCGCACTTCGGTGCGTTATTACGGACCGAAATACGGCCCATTTTAAGCCGTGTGAACATGGCCTAATACACAGGACACCAATCAGCTGTTGTCATACAAAGGGGTCCATATCAGCCACTGTAATAGACAGGACACCAATCAGCTGTTGTCATACAAAGGGGTCTATATCAGCCACTGTAATACAAAACTACTTAACAGCCACTGTAATACACAGGACACCAATCAGCCGCTGTAATACACAGGGCTCCATATCAGCCAGTGTAATACTCCACTACTTAACAGCCACTGTACCACAGGACACCAATCAGCTGTTGTCATACAAGGGGGTCCATATCAGCCACTGTAATACACAACTACTTAAAAACCACTCTAATACACAGGACACCATATCAGCCGCTGTAATACACAGGGTTCCATATCAGCCAGTGTAATACACAACTACTTAACAGCCACTGTAATACACAGGGCACCAATCAGCTGCTGTAATACAGAAGGCTCCATATGAGACACTATAGTACACAGGGCTCCATATCAGCCACTGTAATACACAACTCCTTAACAGACACTATCATATACAGGGTTCCTTATCAGCTGTTGTATTACACAAGGCTCCACATCAGCCACTGTAATACACAGGACTCTTTATCAGTTGCTGCTGTATTATACAGGGGATCCTTAGCTACTGTAATACACAAGGCATTATTATTATTATTTATTTTAAAGCGCCATTGATTCCAGGGCGCTGTACATTCGAGGGGGTTACATACATTACATAAATCAAACGAGTACAGTGATAAGGGATAATGACAATTGGCATGACAGAGGAGAAGGAGGACCCTACCCGCGAGGGCTTACAATCTACAAAGGGGGGGGGAAAGAGACAGGAGGTTTAGGGGCAGACATGTCTGTGGGGAAGTAGTGACAAGGTTAGGGAAGGTTATAGGCAAGCCTGAAGAAATGGGTTTTCAGGTTGCTTTTGAAGCTGGTGAAAGTGGAGGAGAGTCTGATGTGTTGGGGCAGGGAGTTCCAGAGTGTGGGTGAAGCACGGGAGAAGTCTTGGACTTTATGAACTTTATGAACCACTAAGATACATAGGACTCCTTTTGAGCCACTATAAGACACAGTACTCCTCATTAGCCACTATGTTATACTCGGATAGCAACTGTATTACAACTACATGCCAAAAACTATAATACACAGGGCTCCATCAGCCACTGATGTCAGGGACTGCAATACACACAGCTCCATATCAGCCACTGTAATACACAGGGATCCTTAGCTATTGTAATACACAAGACCGTATTTCAGCCAATATAATACACAGAACTCCTTATAAGGCACTGTAATATGCAGAACTCCTTTTGAGTGATTTTAATACACAGGACTCCTTATCAGCCACTGTAAGATACAGGGATCCTTATCTATTGTAATACACAACACCTTATTAGTCTTTGTAATACATAGAACTGACTCCTTATCAGCCACTGTAAGATATACGACTCCTCATATGCCACTATGTTTTACCCAAATGCACACTAGCAACTATAAGGCTATGTCTACACAGCAATGTTAAAATGCCGCCCAAAATCTGACGGCATTCTAGCATTGTTGTACCGCACCGCACTGCCGTTTTTTTTCACAAAAAATGCTATCAGTTTTTTGATTTTCTGCATCCCCCGTACATTGGGGCTACAGGAATCCGACGAAATATAGAACATGTTCTAAGTTCCACCGGACGGACGGCGGTTAAGGAAACCATCAGTAAATAATCTACACACGGATTTTCATAAACTTGTGCTGTGTAGACATAGCCCAACACAACTGAATGCCAAGAACTATAATACACAAGGCTCCATTCCAGCCACTGTAATACACGACTTAAAGGGGTTGTCTCACTACATTGATTAATCTTGCCTCAGTCCTGTTTTCATGGTTTCAATTTGTATTCAGGAGCATGTTTACTAGCTTCCACTAGGCTGCAGTAGAAGCCAGGTCTGTAACTATAGCAACCAGTGCTAGCAGCCTATCATGAGAGATGGAACAGGTCTGTAGCTTTAGCAACCTGAGGAGCTGATGCAGCCCATACAAGAGGGGATATCTAGGAATAGGTAGGACACTGTTAATGGACATATATTGCAAAGTGACTTGTTTTTGTAAAATCTTTAACATAAATAGAAATCCTTGTAGTGAGACAACCCCTTTAAGCTGTCCACTAGTGTATATAGGGGCCTTCTGACTCTCCACCAACAGAAGATTTCGGCAGAGATTTAGAACACATTCACACTCAGTCAAGCATGTGCGTGCATCGGGTGGTCAGGAGAGATAGCTGTTGGCTGCATAAGCTATCTAATGTGTATGGCCGGCTTAAGAGGAACACAATTACACAGTTGTCATCTCCCATAATGAGATCCTCCGTGCTAATCACCGCTAAGTTTTATCTTTAAAAAATGCTTTTCCATATGGACAGGATATAAAAGGGGGTTTAAAGCTTCTCTCTCACAATTCTCACTATGTATTATAGATAAGTTAGTTGTGAAGACAAAGCATTCATCACAGAGAAGAGCACTCAGTAAACATGGACTGCTATCTCTACTGACTGCAGAACAAACAGCTACTGGTAGATATAAGAATGATCGGGCCGTTTTACAGCCATTAAATAATCCTGATATCATATCTAGCAATCTCTCTATGAAGGTACTGACTCCAGTCTTCGGCATTGGTGTCTCCGACCTATGGAGATAGTGACCCCAACCTGTGGATATAGTGTCTCCAACCTATGGAAGTGCTGACCTTAACCTATTGAAATAATGACTTTAACCTATGGAGACAGACAGTGACTCCAACATATGGAGATATTAACTTCAATCTTTTGGTTTAGTTTCTTGTCATTAGGTGGTGGGGGCCCATCTCATTTTTCTATTTGGCCTTATGAATTCTAGTTAAGCCTCTGGGAGGTAGTGGTCACAACCAAAGAAGATAGTGATCCTAAACTATGGAGTTGATAAAACTGACTACAGCCGTAGAGACCCTAGCCTCCCTAAATAGTGAGCTCCACCGATGGATGCAGTGACCTCAAGTTCCGAGTGCCTTCAACCTGTGGAGGTAATGAATTAAACCTATGGAGAAAGTGACCTCAACCTATGAAGTTTTTGCTGGTTTTTACACTTTTGGCAGCACATAAAAGCTCCATTGAGTGTTTTTTGATCATTAGTTAGTAGAGACACTGACCGGGGGTCAAAAACGTTTGTAGGATATAACAAGTTGGTTTGAGTTGGTGTTTTCTGTGGAGTTTCTGATATATGGTGCTATTATCCGTACCATTGATTATTGCTATCTATGCTACTGGATCAGTTTCCTGCCTACATGGGGAAAGGGCCTTATTTTCAATGACGGTGCCCTTTTGAAATTTTTTTATAATTTTCGAGAAGTTGTTCCCACCCATGGTGATAGTGATCTCAACCAGTTGAGGTGATGACACCAGTTTATAGAAGTACTGGGGGACATGTATGAACTGGAGCTGTGCCAGTTTTTGGGCTTTATGTCCGGCAAAAAAAACGTCCCTTGGCCATGTCCACTCTACCTATTGTGAGAACTTTGGAAGGTTTTTCCAAAACGTTTGCCAGTTGTACAGTTTAAGGGCCAAATACTAATGAAATGTATGGAAAATTTTGACTTTGCAGAAAATAATAAAAAGGCTTAAAAAATTCCTTTTTCTCGCTCTCATTATCGCATTTGCAAAAATTAAAAAAATTTAGGTAATCCTAATTAACCTAAAAACGGGGGGAAAATTTATTCTGATTTCAAGTAGAAAAAGTGAGAAAAACATTCATATGCCTCTTTTCAATAGTGTATGTAAACTTTTTATTTCAACTGTAGGAAAGGTCATGTGCCAACATACTTGAGGTAGTGACCTCAATCTCTGATGATAGTGCCTTTAACCTTTGAGGAATGAATTAACCTTTGGAAAATATGACCTAACCACAGAGTTTTTGCTGGTTTCACATTTTTGTGCAGCACTTGAAGACTCCATTGATTGTGCATTTGGGTCATTGGTCTGTAGAGATGCTAACTGGGGTGCAAAAATATTGTTCCTTTTGTGTGATGTAACAAGTTGGTTTGGGTTGGTGTTTTTTGTGGATTTTCTCATATATGGGGCTTATCCCTGCAAGATTATTCTATCTTCTATTTGTTCAGTTTTCCCCGTTTTTTAGGTGGGGAGGACATCTTATTTTGCAATGGAGCCTTATGAATTCTACAAAAGCCTCTGGGAGGTAGTGATCCCAACCTATGGAGGTAATGACACCAGTCTACTAAGAGAGATACAGAATTCAGCCTATGGAAGCAGCAACCTCAACGTCTGTAGATAATGACCTTAATCTATGGGCGTAGTGACCCCAACCTCTGAAGGCAGTGCCTTTAACCTATGGAGGTAATGACCTCAAACCACAGAATTTTTCTGGTTTCACATTTGTTGCAGCGAATAAAGGCTCCATTGATTTAGTGTTT
This sequence comes from Phyllomedusa bahiana, assembly GCA_025379985.1. Classification (NCBI taxonomy): domain Eukaryota; kingdom Metazoa; phylum Chordata; class Amphibia; order Anura; family Hylidae; genus Phyllomedusa; species Phyllomedusa bahiana. The sequence continues at coordinate 64,459 of JAODAL010021596.1, forward strand.
TGGTCATTTCCTCTTCCTTGTTCTGTGTAGACTGCAGCATGTCCCTTCAAAGGGCGTTGATGACGTCAGAGTGCAGCCACTGACAGCTCTCCATCAGTTCTGACGTCTACATGATCAGAGGATGTTTAACACGTTAATTAAAAGGATTTATACATTAATGAACAGTGAGAAAGCTCCAGAGATTACAACGGCCGCTGTGACAGTCAATGATCTCGCTTAGTCTATTTATAGAATAGAATGTACTTTTTTTTTTTCTTCGCCAATGTTTTACTTTGGCATTTCATCACTTGTGGCACTGCCATTCCACTTTATTATAGAAAAAATGCTTCAAGTATTTTTCAGAACGGATTCTTTCAGTAGGTTTGCTTTAGCACCAAGCATTGGGTGTGCTGTAAAGTGATAGACCTGACAGGATCGTCGTCACAAAATCAAAAAGGGTTTTAAATACAATCCAATACATGTCGCCCTTTTTACCCTTACAGCTGAGGGTTTGTTATAATATATCCAGTCTAGGTAATACTGGAGACAGCGCGTACCTGTGCGTTCGGCAATATGCCCGCTATCGAATGCCAGCACCTACTTTCAACAGCGCTACGGCCTCGTCTACTTTCACTTTTGTTTTTCCCAGTGTGTACTCGCCCAAAAGAGGTGGCATGTCACTTCTTTTTACGGGTGCACAGTATGTGCTGGTGGATACGCCAGGTTATACCGTATTTCCGGGGCCCCTCTAATACGTTGTGTGAAAATACCCTAAGACGTACACTACCGTTCAAAAGTTTGGGGTCACACAGACAATTTTGTGTTTTCCCTGAGAACTCATACTTTTATTTTAAATGATTGCAAAAAAGAATTAAATATAGTCCAACATTGACGGGTTTGGGAAAAAATGATTTTTTTAAATTTAAATAATAATTTTCTACTTCAAACTTTGCTTTCGTTGCCGACCGGTATTTATTTTCTGACCGGTATTTGTCCTGAGCCGTGTAAATGGCCCTTAAGAGTATATTCATACAAGACGGGTCCGCTGTATATCTTAATAAGCCTGTGCTCACCCATCCTTACTATGCCATTAATCATACATGCCAACTCTCCCGTTTTTGGCGGGGGGGTCCCGCTATTTGGGGTCCCCCCCCCCCCCCTCCCGGGGGGAATTTATTTTCTCCCCCCGCCCCAGGGACGGGGGTCTTTTTAAAAGGCCCCGGCGCCGGGAGTAGCCTGGTGCATTCCCCCCGGGGGGGTGAAGTGGGCGCAGGGTCCGCTCACCCCCCGCGGTCTCACGTGCGGGAGGGGCAGGAGGGATCGCTCCCCCCCTCCCCCTCCCCCTGTATGTTCCGGGGTCTGTTTCGCGCGGTACACACAAAAACACGGCGCAGGGGAAATGACGGGGCTGCTCTCATTCCCCCCGCTCGTTTAGGAACGGGCAGGAGCCCTGGTCAGGTAAGTGGGGAATTTATTTATTTTTTTTTTTATTAACACATGGGGGCTCTGCCCCGGGTACAATGGGGGGGGGGGTCTACCTGGCTGGCTAAATGGGGGGGGGGGGGGGGTTTTTACCTGGGGGCTACAATGGGGGGGAATACCGGTTTCACAAAGGGGGCAATACCTGCTGGCTACAATGGGGGCAACTACCGGGGGGCTACAATGGGGGCAATACCCCCCTGGGTCAAAGGGGGGGCAACTACCTGGGTGGACAATGGGGGCAACTACCTGGCTGGCTACAATGGGGCAAAAATACCTGGCTGGTATAAAGGGCAACACCTGGCTGGCAAATAAAGGGGCACTACCAACCTGGGGGGCTATAAAAGGGGGACTACCTACCGACTACTAAAGGGGGCACTAACACTGACTCTAAAGGGGGCAATACCGACTATTAAAAAGGGGGGACTAACTGGCTACAAAGGGGGCACGACCTGGCCAAAAAAAAGGGGGGCATTACCTAGCTACAGGGGGGCATCTACCTTGCTACAAGGGGGTCTACCCCGCCCCCCCGTAAGGGGCAAACTACCGGTTATGGGGGGGGGACTACCGGCTATAAGGGCTCTACCTGGCTTTCTTCCAAACCCTTATGGTTAGGCGGGGGTGGGTGTGGCTTTTTGAAGGGGTGGGGTGGCTTTTTTTTAAAGGGGCGTGGCAAAAAAAGTGGGGGGTCCATGCAAACTTTTTTTCCACCCGGGGGCGCTACGGGGCGCCGCCCTCTTTGCCTCTGCCCATTTTCGT
>JAODAL010021597.1:0-66673 GCA_025379985.1 Phyllomedusa bahiana
CGAAAATGGCGCTATTAATAGATTATGCGCAGATTTTTAACTAAATTATAGCGTGATCGGAAAAATCCGATTACCATAAAAACCGTGCCGATTTCAACTTTGTCGATAAAAATCGCTCAAACACTAGTCAGCACACCAGCAAAACAACGCTTAATTAACCCCTGGATGTAAATTGCGCCAAACAATTGGGCCACCACAAACTACTAGCTTTTTAGCGTTACAATTGCGTGTTTTTCTACTCCACACTACAAGAATAAAATTGTAATTAACCTTCGCTTGTGAATTATGCTCACAGAAAAATGTATATATTTTGGCGTTGAAAATAACGGTTTTTGGGGTCAGCACACCAGCAAAAAAACGCTTAATTAACCCCTGGAAGTAAATTGCGCCAAACAATTGGGGCACCACAAACTAGTGCTTTGTAAGCGTGTTAAAATTGCGTGTTTTCTACCCCACACAACAAGAGATAAAATTGTAATTAACCTTCGCTTGTGAACTATGCTAGAATTGAGCAGCAAAAATGAAGGGGTATTTGTTTGGTAAAAACGCTGTTTCTTAAATGAATACAACAGGAACTGCTTAGATCCCACTTGGATATTGAATGTATATGCAAGCTGCAGTGGACGCATACGGGATTTCAGATCCAATACCCAAAAAATCAGAAATAGAACATTAAGAGAACAGTCTCTGAGACAAGCTGAGACACCCCACAAAAATCGCGGTAGAAAAATCAGTTCTTCAGTGAGACCTACCACAATCAGCTGCGGCAGCACCTTCCCTGATCAGGACAGTGAGAGGAGTGTGAGCTCCCGGCGTCCCCGCCCAGACTTATTTAGTGCGGTGACGTCACAGAATCCCCCAGTCTCTGATTGGCTTCACCTCTGCACATGTCATGCAGGCTATGCCCTTCTTCCTCCCAAGTGCTTTGCCCCATGTAGGCCCATGTGCTCGCAGCCATTTTATCAATCAAAAGCAAAACTTCGTTCACCCGAAGTACCCCAAAGTTCGACTTCGTTCCGAAACAAAAGTTTTCCTGAAATTCTAAACGAATTCCACTTCTTTTAGAAATCAATTCGCCCACCCTTTTAGCAGCTATACTACAGGCCTATTGTCCTATTCTAAAAATGTGGTTTCAAAACAGACATTTGTTCTTCCCAATTGTCAAGAAAGGCCAAAGGGTTTCATGTTTTGAATTTTGGGGGGCATGTTGCTGTGAAATGCAGCTATACTACAGATCCTATTATAAAAAATTTGGTTTCTAACAGACATTTGTTCTTCACAATTGTCAAAAGTGGCTCAAGGGTGATGTTTTGAAATTTATGGGGCATGGTGCTGTCAAAAACAGGAATAGGTAGGACACTGTTAATGGACACATATTGCAAAATGACTTGTTTTTGCAAGATCTTTAACATAGCTACAATCCCTGTAGTGAGACAACCCGTTTAATACAAAGAGAAACAAAGAGGTGGTGGGATTCCATCCTATTTTAAAAATGTGTTTTCTAGACTTAAACTACTAAAAAAATTGCATGTACAAAATGGCTGATACAAATATTCCTCTGAATTGTACAAGGAGGTACAGGAAGACTTGCAAGATGTAGGTTATTCAGAGGCATGGTGTATGGAAGCACATTCACCACCCCAAGAACAGAGACAATTCATCCAACACGTTGAGTAAAACGAGAACAAAAAAGGGCCCAAAAAAAAGGGCACCTGGGTGAAATAGGAGCGTCAACCACCAGAATTTCCAAGTGAAGCTCAATTGGTCCGCAACTCATACGGAGGGGCAAGCGCTCTCGTAGAGGCAGAAATTTCTCCAAGCGCTACCCAGGTCTTGACTGGTACCCGAGGAAGGCTGGAGGTCTAGCTCACACTTCCGCTTCCCCACTCTGCTTCAGCACAACTGTTTTCATATGCTGCGTTTATAAGGGCATTTTTTGCCGTGTTAATTTGGATGACGGACGCCAACCTGGCTCTCACCGCAAACCCCCCTGTAAGTCCGTCCCTGCCAGCTGAACCTGCCTGATCCACGTTTACAGCCTCACCCCGCCTTGATCATTTATTTTTCCTCCAACCCACTTGACAGGGAGAATGCAGGATTTTTTAGAACAGGCCTCGTTGACCTACTGGGGACATCTGTTTCGTTTGCTTCATATTCTAATGTCACGGTGGAACAATGTCACCAGTAGAATGGCAAGTAGCTCTAGCAGAAGCAGTAATGTAAAATGAGTTGTTTTTAATATAGTTTATTTCTGATTGAGAAATTTTCTGCTGATGGTCCATAAGGGCGCCCTGTGCGGGTTTTGGGTCATGCTGCGGTCCAGGACATGAATAGTCAATGTCCAGTTCAACTAAAATGGTGGTTGAAAGACTCCTTATTGCGGCACTTTTTTAATCTGGGGGTCATGAAGGTTTGGGGCTCATGCTGTGGCCCAGGACAGGTATAGTCAATGTCCAGTTTAAACTGAAAAAAGGTGGGTTTAAAGACTCCTTTTTCCGGCACTTTTTAATCTGTGGGTCAGACAGGTTTGGGTCATGCTGTGGTACAGGACAGGTATAGTCAAAAGTCCCAGTTCAACCAAAATGGTGGTTGAAAGACTCCTTTTTCCGGCACTTTTTTAATCTGGGGGTCATGCAGGTTTGGGGCTCATGCTGTGGCCCAGGACAGGCACCTGGGTAGAACATAAAACAGTGAACATTTTCCTTTTTGTCTCCAGACAAAAATTACCTAACAGTTCTGTACAGTGTTAATAACACTGCCATACAGTGTACAATTAGCACCACAATGGTTTCCAAGACTTAAAAAAAAAAAAAAAAAAAACCACCCAGGATGATAAAATAGAAAACGAACCCATACTTACCTTCCCCCATCACCACACTTTCAGTACTGCCAGAGCTCCAGTCTACCGCTAACCCCGTCCCTCACTGCTGACATCATGTTTATGGCTCACATGATGCTGCAACCGATCTCTGTCCTCAGCAGTCACATGTCAAAAAAAATAATAGTTGCCAACACAAAGGGCCACATGTATGAAAACTATCTAGGTCTAAAACTCACTTTGTTGCCCATAGCAACTAATCAGAGCGCCCCTCTCATTTTCCCAGAGCACAATATGAAATGTAACGGGCGATCTGATTGGTTGCTATTGGCAACAAAGAAAGTCTTAAACCCAGACATTTTTCCCCTAATTGGTGGCCTAATCCTTATATTGAAAAATCCCGTAGCTTTATTTTAAAACAAGACCCAAAAATAATGAAATAATACACTGTAAAAAAAGAGGCCCAAGTCTCTCTCTCTCTCTCCCTCTCTTTCTCTCTCTCCTCTCTCCCTCCCTCTCTCCCTCTCCATATGGACATCATAGATGGATGTCTTAATCCCTCTAATGAGCCAGAGTGGGCAGTTCTTCTTTGAGGGAACCCTGGCCAAATCCTCGCATTAAATAGTTGGCCATTCCTTGTGAATGGTCAGCATGTAATACTATAGTGTATAGCTGGCAAAATCTTTCAGAGGCTTGACCTGTAGCAATCAGCTATTTGCCCAAATTTTGTTTTTTAGAGGGGTTCTCCAGTTAAGAAAACCTATTTTGATATACCCCATAAAAAAATTCTAAAACTAGAGATGGGTCCTCTGTTCTGGACACTTAACTTTTGGGCACAGTGGAAAGAGGTTACAATGAAAGTCTCTTGCACTGGAGGACCAATCCTGTCCTGCATTATACAGAGAGCCCATTGATTTGAATGGGCACTTTTAGATGTTTAAAATCTCCAGTGACGGCGCTGCTGGAAAATTGTTCACATGCTGCTAGATTTTCCTGCAAATTACAGCTTATTGAGCAGGCCCCAGTAAGGAAACACTTTTGGCGACATGTGTGATCTAGACGCATAGAGGCCAGTTCTAAATAGAGTTCCATACAGTGACCATATAGTGGCAAATACCAGTGTACACAGGCTCTGCAGACTGTATATTACCTCCATACAGTAACCATATAGTGGTAGTTACCATTCTACACAGGCTCTGGAGACTGTATATTACTGCCATATAATGACCATATAGTCAGGCCCGTATTTACAGTTTATGCTGCACTAGGCACTGGAGACTGAATACATCCAACTTTAACCAATGAAGTTATGCCTAGATGCCATAACTGGGAAACATGTTTAAACTTTAAACAGCATGGTTGTCTGTGCAATGCAAAAATAAATAGGAGTTTAACCACAGTTAACGCCATATTTATAAATTTACTATATTTCATTTAGATTCTCTTACAATTAGTGAAAGTTTTGGGGGTAATAAAGTAGACATTTCAGTTACAGAATACAATTGTGTTTGGCTGTTGTTAATAAATGTAAAATTTAAGGGAGCTGTTATTTTGGTAGTGTGGGAAATATGTGCATTTGGTCATCTTGGGGTAATATCTACATGTAGATGTACACACACTCATTATATGCACATGCACACTGTACTGTATATAGGCACTAACATGTATGCACACTCACTATATACAGCAATGCGCACACACTCTGTATACAGTACAGACATACATTTTTTATCTGCCATATTACACATGTACACAAAAGTTCACTTATACCTTATACATTCAAATATAAATTTGTATTGTAACTATAGACACGTGCATGCACACTTAACATGTAGATGCATGCATGCATATGTACGCTCATTACAGATGCATTCACACTAACATGCTTGAAAACACACTTACAAAGTCACTATATAATGTTAAACATACTGTACACACATATGTACAGTAAATAATTATACACATATATAATTACATACTTTTGCAAATATATACACTTCCTACTTACAGTTGAAACCAGAAGTTTATATACACTTTATAAAAAGACACATATGCATGATTTTCTCATTATCTGACATGAAATCAGAATAAACCTTACCCGTTTTAGGTCATTTAGGATTACCACAATTATTTATATTTGCCAAAGTCAAAATAATGAGAGAGAGAATTTTTAAAGCATTTTTATTACTTTCTGAGAAGTCAAAAGTTTACATACATTCCATTGGTATTTGGTAGCATTGCCCTTAAACTGGATGACTTTTGTCAAACATTTTGGATATCCTTCCACAAGCGTCTCACAATAGTTGGTAGGAATTTTGGCCCATTCCTCCTGACAGAACTGGTGGAACTGAGCAATGTTTGTAGGTCACTTTGCCCTACAAAGGCATCTGCCTTTTCAGCTTTGCACATACATTTTCAATAGGATTAAGATCAGGGCTTTGTGATGACCACTCCAAAACATTGACTTGCTATCCTTAAGCCACTTTGTAACCAGTTTGGCATTTTTGGCTTCGGTCTTGTCATTTGGGAGATCCATTTCCGCCCAAGCTCTACTTCCTGGTGATGCCCTTAAGATTTTTGCTTCAGTATTGCCACATAACCTACTTTCTTCATGATGCCATCTATTTTGTAAAATGCACCAGTCCCTTCTGCAGCAAAACAACCCCACACCATGATGCTGCCACCCCCGTGTTTCACAGTTGCTTCCAAGTTTCTCCATTTTTCCTCCAAATGTAATCATGGTCATTATGGCCAAACAGTTCAATTTTAGTTTTGTCAGACCACAGGACATTTCTCCAAAAAATGTAGGTCTTTGTTATTGTGTACATTTGCAAACATTAATCTGGCTTTTATATGTTTCTTTTGGAGTAATGGCTACTGGTGGCTATGTCACAGTATCTGTCATGGTGCATTTCTTCACAATAGCCAAACGGATATTTCGAACATGGGCAAATAATGCTGCGTGAATGGCCCCTAATATACATGTGCAGGGGTATAACTAGAATTCATTGGACCTTATAGCAAAGTAAGATAATGCAACTGAAACAGCTGCATAAATAGTAACAAGGTATGGATTATAGCGCTATATAGTAGACGACTAAAGGGGGTAAAGTTTCTCCTTGGGAAGAACAACATAGAGATGTAGGGAGATTTATAGACCATGTAATGCTCCACGGGAAATTACAATATTCAAATAAGCTCTATGAGGAAAAGCTAGGAATCTGGCATTACCCTTCAAGTCACATCCAACCCATTAAAGAGCCTTGAAACATGACTGGGGATTTTCAGCCAAGCCAGGAACTCCTCTATACAGAGGAGGGGGTCTATCTGCACACAGATGTTTCAGGGTGTTTTTCTGTGTTTAATGCAGAGCAGGGTTCTAGCTGGTTGGGTGAGAGGTCTTTGATGTAGGTTTTAAAGGGTAAAGCTTCTTCTGGGGTAGAGCAGCATAAAGATGTATGGCCATGCAGTGCTTAATGAGAAATTACAATATTTAAAGAAGATTTAGAAAAAAGAGCTTGGACTCTGGCATCACCTATTAGAAGTACCATCCCTTAGAGGATTTGTGACTGTTCCTCATTTGTTTGTTTTAGTGAATACCTGTGTTCCCTGTGAGATAATAATTCTGGAGTTTCTTCTCTTGTAACCATATTTGCAGCTTTTGAAAATGCCCATCATTTAGCGTTATGCAGTGTATAGTGCACCACTCCAAATTTGCATAGACCGTGCCCTTTTTAGCAAGCCACACCCCCTTCACAAAGGACCTGCCTACTACACACAATTGTGTAATGGCTCTGGAAGAAACCTAATTGAGGAGTTTGACGTCACCCAGCTTTCCTCGGCTTTCGATAGCCTATTCGGCATCCAGGAGAGCAGGGAGATGCTGCTTAATTGTTCCTGAACCTAAACTATTACACTACTACAAATACAGTTGTACACAGGCTCTGTAGACAGTATATTACCACCATATAGTGACCATATAGTGGTACATACCAGTGTACACAGGCTCTGCTGACGGTATATTACCTCAATACAGTGACCATATAGTGGTAGTTACCAGTGTACACAAGCTCTGCAGACTGTATATTACCTCAATATAGTGACCATATAGTGGTAGATACCAGTGTACACAGACTCTGCAGATTGTATATTACCACCACATAGTGGTAGATACCAGTGTGCACAAGCTCTGCATACTGTATATTACCTCCATGCAGTGATCATATAGTGGTAGATAACAGTATACACAGGCTCTGCAGACAGTATATTACCTCCATATAGTAACCATATAGTGGTATTTAACAGTGTACACAGTCACCCTACAGACTGTATATACCACCAGTGACCATACAGTGGTAGATACCAGTGTACACAGGCTCTTCAGATTATATATTACCACCACATAGTGGTAGGTACCAGTGTACACAAGCTCTGCAGACTGTATATTACCTCCCTACAGTGGTCATATAGTGGTAGAAACCAGTGTACACAGGCTCTGCAGATTGTACATTACCACCACATAACAGTAGGTAGTAGTGTACACAGGCTCTGCAGACTGTATAATATAATGAGTAGCAAACACCACTGCACTCACCAGCCCGAAGCGTCCAACTTCTGTGTTCTAATAACGTGATGTATTACATACCCTTCATCAGCACTGTCCTGGCTGCTATTGCCATTCAGGATCCTCGGTGTGATGGGTACTAAATTCAAAATTCACTGGACATCCACCTTCAAAAACTTCACTCACACTTTCAGATCCTGCTGGAACACATTGTCCGGCTTAGCGGTAACTCCTTTAGGCTGGGTTCACACAGTGTTTTTGCAGGGCGTAATTACTCCCCGCAATTACGCCGTGTGGCCGGGGGCGGAGCGAGAGCGGGGGCGGGTGCGGGGGGTCGGCACCTCGCCGGCCCATAGACTTGTATTACCAGCGGCGCGTATAAGCCGCTGGTAATTCACATGTCACTTATCTCTCCCCGTGGCGGATTCGCCGAGCAGGGAGAGGAGACATAATCCTATGTTCTCTATGAGAGCTGTGGATTCCCCGTAATGACTGGGACGTATTCCAGCCGTAATTTGCGCACTCCGGCACGTAATTACGGACTGAAATACGGCCAGTTTTAAGCCGTGTGAACATGGCCTTACTCACTGCACCCTCCCGTCTACTGGTGCTACACCTGCGCTTGGAATAAGCTGCCCGCATGCAGTGAACGTATCCAAGAAAAACCTAAAAAGTCCCAGGAAAGACTTGTAAATTCCAGCGCAGGTAAAATATATACTTTATTATCAAAAACCAGCAGGTCCACACATGGTGCGTGCTCGCAGGCTGCCCCGTTTCTAATCACAAAGATTCTTCATCACGGCCCCCCTTTTTTGGAATCCCCAAAACACAGAAAAATGTCTTTCCTCCGGATATGAGACCCATCATATCGGGTAGAAATTCATTAGGGGAACGGTTAAGCATATGGGTGGACAAATTAATAAAGCCTTTAGTAAAAAGAACACCTGGGTATCTTAAAGATAGTAAAGTTGTAAATATGTTCAATAGATTTTCATGGCAGAAAGACTATAGATGGGTCACATGTGATGTTGTAGGGCTATATTCTTGTATTCCACACATTGTGGTCCTAAAAGCAGTAGAATATCACATAATGAGATTTAGTGACTACAAGGAGGAAACAAGAATTTTTTGCTTTTGGCAATTACATTTTTATTGGAGCACAATTATTTTACATTCAATGGAGAGTTTTTCCTGCAGCAGGTGGGTGCGCCAATGGGAGCGATTTTTTCTCCTTCATTGGTGAATTTGTATATGTCCTGGTGGGAAGGAAAAACTATATATAATGACTTGAATACATTTGGTCAGCAGATTTTATGATATGGACGGTATATAGATGATGTTTTGATAGTATGGAGGGGTAATGTGCCGTCCATACATAAATTTGTAACATATATGAATGACAATTAATTTTTTAGATATACAACTAAGAGGGGATTTGAGTTTACAAAAAGTGGTCAATACATTATTTACCAAACCAAATGCAAGGAACAATTTATTAAGAGCTATCAGCTGCCATCCACGTCATATGATTAGGGCTATATCAGTAGGAGAATATACCCGGGCGAAGAGAACCTGTACTAGGGATCAAGATTATGAGGCACAAAAAATAGAGATAAGAAAAAATTAAAAGAGATGGATTATCCGGATTGGATATTAAATAGAGCTGAAAAAATTGTTTCCCAAAAAACACGTGAAAACATGTTGGCCCAAAAAATAGAGAATAATGCTGAATCAAACTCTACTGGGGCAACATTTGTTACCACATTCAGTAAAATTTTCATTAAGTCAAAGAAATATTTAATCGTTGTATACCAATTTTAAGACCGGATCCATTGCTGGTGAAAATATTAGATGAGGGTATTAAATGTGTACCACACAAAAATAAAATCATTGAAAGTTATATATCTCGAGTATGTCAAAACGGATAAAAGAGAAACGTGGTTAACACAACAGGGTTCATAACAGTGGGGAGGTACAAGATGTACAATATGTAAATATATGATTAAAAACATTTTTTGTAATGCAGATATAACAGTATGATATAAAGAGTTTTTTAAACTGCAACACTCATCATGCGGTATATGCTATTGAATGTGCAGCTTGTACAAAGATATATATAGCATGCACCATAAGTCAAATTAAAAAACGTATTTCAGAGCATATAACAGGCATTAAAAATAAACAAGTATTCAAATCAGGAGCTGTAAGACATTTTGTAGAAGAACATCAGGGAGATCTCAAGCACTTTACATGCTATGGAATAGAAATGGTAAAAAAAAAACCCTTAGAGGAGGGGATTGGGAACAAAAAAGTTAAATTAAGAGAAGCATACTGGATCTTAAATTTAAACACGTTTACCAAATTGGCTAAATTAGTGCAATGATTTAATGTATATATATAATTAATATAAAAATAATTGATATAAAGGTGGTTTGGCATTTCAGTGTGAGAGGTAATGTCTATTTAGTGTACTTTCATGTGATTGGTTTTAAATTGTTTTTAAGGAATTAAGGTGTGTGGAGGGAGGGGCCGTGATGAAGAATCTTTGTGATTAGAAAAGCGTAAAAAGGGGGCCTTGATGAAGAATCTTTGTGATTAGAAACGCGTAGCCTGCGAGCACGCACCATGTGTGGACCTACTGGTTTTTGATAATAAAATATATATTTTATCGGCACTAGAATTTACAAGTCTTTCCTGGGACTTTTTAGTTACTGTATATTACTTTCATAGAGTGACCATATAGTGGTAGCTAGCAGTGTATACAGGCTCTGCAGACTGTATATTACCTCCATACAGCGACCATATAGTAGAAGATATCAGTGTATACAGGCTCTGCAGCCAAATAAATTATTACAGTGTATCAAGGGACACACAGGAGAAGTCTTCTCTGATGGGAGTCATTCTTTTTCCCTTTTCTTCTCCATCCGGCGCAGACCGCCATGATAACTTCTCCCGGCCATAAGTCATCACTGTAGAATTTACCAAACAAACGTCTTAGAATTCTCTCTTTTCCAGCACCTACCTACCTACCTTGGCTCTCCTAAATGTACAAACTCCCAGTGTGGTGATCAATAGAGGTGAGAAGGTTAAGGGTTGATAGGGGTTTATAGGGTGATAGGTGGAAACCGAGGGGGCTAAGGAGTGGTGGGGAGTTTATGTGGTGATAGGTGTAGGTGAGGAGATTATTGAGTGATAGGTGGAGGTAAGGGGGCTTTGGGGTTATTGGTGGAGGTAAGTGGTTTATGGGGGGATAGGTGGAGGTAATGAGGGGTTTATGTGGTGGTAAATTAGGGTTATACTTTGTTTTGACACTAGGATGCAAAACAAAATGGTGGGGAGAGGTGAGAGGGGGGGGGTACAGACCACAGCCTACAATCTCCTTGGGGGGGCAGAGGACCACCACGCCTGGAGATTGTGCTGCAGGGGTGGTCTGGACAGGACCATTCCTAGGCTAAATTGCAGTGAGGGCGGGGTGAAGAAATTTCTCCTCCCTGCCGTAACATAATGCTCCACGATGCGACACATTGCATCACCATAACCTATAACCTACACCATAACCTATATCCTATAACCTACACTAACCTTGTTGTCACTACTTCCTCCACAAACATGTCTGCCCCTCACCTCCTGTCTCTTTCCCCCTCCTTGTACATTGTAAGCCTTTGCGAGTAGGGTCCTCTCTCCCTCTGTCGTGCCAATTGTCATTAATCACTTATCATTGTACTCGTTTGACCTATGTTATGTATGTAACCCCCTCGAATGTACAGCGCCCTGGAATCAATGGCGCTTTAAAATAAATAAAAATAAATAATAATAATCACCATCAACCAAATCCAAAATATACAAAAAGCTTTAACACAATGTGCTACATATAAAACTACTAAATAATAGTCATACAGTTACCAAATATCACTGCTACCGGGGCATAACTAGAAATGGCACATAGCAAACTTTTCAATGGAGCCCCACCCCATCCATAAAAAAAAATCTAACTTGTCACATGTTCTGTCAAGACTGACAGAAAAAATAGTGTACACCAGATACATCCTGCATGCACCATTCACACGCTAGACACATCCCGCACATGCCACTCACATGCCAGACACATCCTGCACATGCCACTCACATGCCAGACACATCCCTCACATGCCACTCACATCCCATACACGCTGGTCACATTCTACACACGTACTGATATTTCTCACATTAGTGGACTGTGATTTTTTTATTGTTTACACAATAAATTTTACTTCATTTTTTTACTGTGGGAGCATCACCCTCTGTACCCTGCTCTGAATACTCTTCACTTCAGTACATACAAACATCACACACATCTACACACAAATATATATATTCATACACACATTACAGACACATACAGTCACATCCATATGTACACAAACTTACCTGTACGCACTGCAACCGGCTCCCTCATGCAGTCCAGAGATCCCGGGAAGACACAGGGTGAGGAGGGGGGCGAAGACATGGCAGCAGCTTCCTATAGTGACCTGCTCTCAGCCCTGGCAGTACAGACACCCCTCCTCCACTATCCTGACTGTGCACGGACACTGAGGGGAGGGGGCCGAATACAGCAGCAACTCAATGTCAGCACAGAGGAAAGAGGAGAAGGGGGCTGCCGAGGGAGCAGCTCTTTTGAGATACCTTTTAGCAGCCCCATGGAGCTGTGAGGGGACCAGGCAGGGACGTAACTACAGGAGGTGCAGAGGTAGCGGTCGCTACCGGGCCCAGTAGCCCAAGGGGGCCCAAAAGCCGTCCTGCTACACAAGGAGATACTAGCATTGTAAGTGGCACATGGTAGCTGGGGGGGCCCATTTCACTTTTTGCACTAGGGCCCCGGAACTTCAAGTTACGCCTCTGGGACCAGGCTACCCCCTAGTGACTCTATGTGTGACAGGGCGCGGCCGGCAGGGAGTCCGGGCCCCGTGGCAGTCGCTATGGTTGCTATGGTGGTAGTTCCGCCACTGACTGCTACACAAATCCAGAATCCCAGGCTAATAGAACCAATGTCCTACTGAAAGCACATATTACCAGCACATAGTGACCGAATACTGCCACACCATGTACACATAGTGACCAAATAATACTGCTCCACCATGATCACATATCACCAGCACATAGTGATTGAATAATTCTGCCACACCATGACCACATATCACCACCACATAGTGACTGAATAATACCACCACACCATGACCTCATATCACCACCACAAAGTGGCTGAATAATATACCATACCATTACTGAATATAAACCATTATACTACAACCAATATTACCGGCATACAGTGACCATACAGAGATGGATACCAATTGTACACAGGCTCTGCAGACATATAAGCGATTACAGTAAAGTTACATCCAGGGACTTACAGGAGACGTCTCTGATGAGTTGTTCTCTTTCTATTCCCCAAACCACCATGAATATGACATCTTCTCCCAGCCACGACTCTTCACTGTAGAATTTACAAAATTTACATACTGTTTGACCGGGATTGTCGAACAGTATGTTGTTTACCTGGGGCCCGAGTTTGACATATCGCGGATCGGGCTCACAGATTGCTGGGTGGGGCTGGTGAGAATCCAGCTGGCATGGTCCACATTGGCACCAATGACAAAGTTAGAGGTAGGTGGAGTGTCCTTAAAAATTATTTCAGGGACTTAGACAAAAAGCTTAAGGCAAGGACCTCCATGGTAATATTTTCAGAAATATTACATGTTCCACGGGCCACACCAGAGAGGCAGAGGGAGTGTAGAGAGGTGAATAAGTGGCTCAAAAATTGGTGTAGGAAAGAGGGATTTGGATTTTTGGAGAATTGGTGCCCGACTTCTGTCTTGGGTACAGAATCTATGTGGGGAGGGGCGCACCTAAAAAGGGGAGGGTGCGCTGTATTGGGGGACCCAAAAAGGGCCCGGATTTGGGGGGAAAATTTAAAATAGGGATGGGGGGGAAATACACATATAGGTGCAAGTTAAATAAAGGTAGAGAAACTGGGAATTTGTTCTAAAACGGGGGGGGTGGGGGGGGGGGGTTTTTTAGCAATAGTTAAAAAAGAATAGGGAGAAAGGAATAAAAATTGAAAAAAACTCTAATTGCATTTTAAAACCCCTGCCAGGGGAAACTGACCAAAAAATAATTTTAAACCATAAAAATTAATTGCAGAAGAAAAAAAGGGCATTTGTGGGGATAACCCGGAAATGGGTGGACCGGGGGGTAAGGGCCCGAAGCCAAAAACTGCGGGAAGATTTTAGGTCCCGCTAAAAGAACAGGTGAAAACCCTTTGGTTTAAAAAATTTCTGGGGGGTAGTAAAAAGTAAATATTCTAATAGGAGGGTTTCTATAGGCCCCCCAAAAATTTTAAAAGAAAACCCCTAGAAAAATATGGTCCTCAAGGGGAAAAAAAGTGAAGCAAAATAAACAGAATTTAGGTTGTTTTTTATGGGGGAAAATTTAAAATTTTCCCCGATATAAAAATTTGGGGAAAACTGAAACCCCGTAGCTCTCACAAAGGAAAAATGTTTTTGTCTATAAGTAAAGATAATTAAACCCTTTTCCCCAAAAGGTTTCAAGAACCCACTAGAGGAAAAGGCCCTTTTTAGACTTTAAAAATGACTTTAAAAGGGCTGACCCGAGTAAAAAGGTTCAGGTTGAGGGCACCTAGGGAATAGTGAACCCTAATATAATAAAAATTCCCTTTAACCTTAATAGAGCTTTTTTTCATGGAGCCACAAAAACCCGAATTTGAGGAAGGCTAATTTTTTTCCTGCTTAGAGGCCCCAAAACATATTGACTGGGACAAAGGGGTTTAAAAATTGCAGGGAAAAAAAAAATAAATGGGGTATTTTTTTTAAAAAAATCTTAGGCACCCCAAATGTGGGAGGTTCATACCCCTATGGGGAAAAAAATTTTTGAGAAACAAAGGGAAAAAAACCTTTAAAGTCGGGTCAAAAGGATGTAAAAGAGGCAATAAAAAACAAAAAAAAAGCGTTTCAGTAAATAAAAAAGGAGAGCAGTGAAGGGGGAAAATAAGAATGCATTGGGAAAAAAATTAAAAAAAATTTTAAAAAAAAAGAATAAGGCAGCAAGCTGAAGACAGAAAAGGGCGTTTTTTTCCATAGGAAAAATAACCCCTAACCCCCAAAATTTTTTTTTAAAAATTTTTATAAAAAAGTAAAAAAAATTTTTTAAAAAAAAAATGTTTGGGCCCTTTTAAAAAATTAAATGAGGGAAGGACTATTGAGGGTGATGAGAAAAAAGCAAACCTTTTTTAACCCATTTTTTTCCTTTACTGTATTTTCGAGGAGGATGAGTTTTGTTGATGAGCCCGAGTGAGGAGGTAAATTCCAACTTAAATGGGTTTTTGGGCTAAACCCCGGGGAAAAATTTCAGCTCCGCCGGAAATTTTTAAATTTGACAAAAAACCCCGGCCCTTTTGGGGGTAAAACCCCGGTGTTTTTAAGGGGGTTTAAATAAAGTGTTTGTAGGGCCCCCCTTTTTTTAATTAAACTATGGACTGTTAATAACGGGGTATGGGCCCAAAGGTTGGGCATAGCAAATGTGGTTTCCCAATTTGGGAAAAAAGGGGGCAAAAAATGATCCCAGGAAAATAAAAGGCCCGGGAAGTCTTAACCTTGTTGTGGGTAAAATGTTTGAAAGGTTTTTTTTAAAAGGGTTTCTATCCTGGATTTTCTCAAATGGAAAAAAAATGTATAAAGCCGTTCCCGCATGGGGTTTTTTGAAGGTTTGGTTTCCCGTGAAATAAAATTAAACGCTTCTATGGGGAAAACATGTAGACTGGATCGGGGGTTTTTTAGGCACTGGTTTTTCTTATTTGGATTTTTTTTAATGCATTTGAATTTAATGGGCCCAAATAAGAGGTTGGTTTAAATTTAAAAAGGGGAAAAGCTTGGATTTTGGGGGGAAAAAGTTGGGGCAAAAATGGGTAAGCAAAATGGTCATTTATAGAAAAAAATTTGGGTGGTAATTAATTTGGGGGCATATCAGCTGGATTTGGGTTTCTAGTGGGGTACCCAAGGGGGCAGTATTGGGCCCTTTCCTCCTTTTTAAAAATTTTCATTTTAAAGATTGGGGGACATGGGTTGAAGTTTTTTTTATCGATCTTTTGAGGTTTATACTAAGCTCTGTAAAGGAATTTTCCCCACAATTTGAGGAAAATATGTTATTAAAAGGGAAATTTGGGGTTGGTTTTGGGGGCCTGGGGGAGAGAAGTGGGAGATGAGGTTTAACATGATAAATGTAAGGGGTTTTACACTGAGGAGGGAAAAATTTCCCTTTCATGTTTTAAAATTTAAAATTTGGGAAAAAAGTTGGGGGTTTAAAAATGACATGGAGAAGGAACTTGGGAATCCTGGGAGACAGTAAAACTTAAATGTAGGCCCAAATGTCAAAACCCGCAGCTGCCAAGGTAATAGGTCCTGGGGGTTTTTTTTTAAAGGGGATGATGCACATGTTTGGGAAAAATTTTATTCTTTCCCCCCTTTTAAAGTCACTGGGTTAGACCAAAACATGGAATTTTTGTGTACCGTTTTGGGCCCAGTGCACAGGAAAAAATTTTAGGCTTTGGGGAAAAGGGTTTCCCAAAAGGGGGCAAAAAAAAATAATAAAAGGATGGATGGATAAAAATACCCCCGAAAGATTAGCAAGATTGGGGTTTTTTAGTTTTAAAAAAAAGGCGGCTTCGGATGGGACATAATAAATATGTTTAAAATATTAAGGCCAATATAGAGATCTCGCTAAAGTTTTTATTTTACCCAGGATGTATTAGAACAAGGGGGCATCCTTTTACGGCTTGAGGAAGGAAAGTTTTATTTTAAAATAGAAAGGGATTCTTTATTTGTTAGAAGGGGTGAGACTGTGGAACTCTCTGCCAGAGGAAAATGTCATGGTGAATTCACTAACAGAGTTCAAAAAGGGCTTGGATGCATTTCTGGAGCGCGTGATAATATAACAAGTTATTAGTGATAGGATTGTGAAGAAGGGTCTGGATACATTTCTAGATTTAATAATTAACAAGTTTATTTGACCAGGATTCTGGAGAAGGGTCTGGATTACATTTCTAGTGTAATATAACAAATTGTAGTGATAGGATTCTGGGGAGGGGGTGTTGATCCAGGGATTTATTCCGATTGCAAGATTGGAGTCAGGAGGAAATTTTTCCCTAGCATGAGAACAATTGGCTTCTACCTCATGGGGTTTTTTGCCTTCCTCTGGATCAACACTTTAACACTTTAGCAACACTTTAGCAAAATGAGCTGAACTGGATGGGCGTGTCTTTTTTTCGGCCTGACAAACTATGAAACTATGAAACTATGAAACATCTTAGACTCTTCCCTTTATCAGCACTTCTCTACAATTCCTATCTCTATGCAAACTCCCCATCTATAGCGCTCCAAATGGTAATAATTGCCCCATTGTGCCCCAAACGGTTATGGGGCTCCGACTTGTGCACAGAGTTTTAGTCTTGTTTTGTATACCAGTATAGGAAGTAGTTAAATTCTCTAAGACAGTATGTAGGTACACCCCCCAAACTAGGTAGGTAGTCCTCAATTAGGTAGGTGTATAGCGCCCCATTAGCTAGGCAAACTTATAGGTCCCTTAATAGGTAGGTATCTTGGTCCCCTATTAAGTAGATAGTTATATAAGCCTCCCCAATAAGTAGAAATATAGATCGCGATTATGTAGTTATATAGGCCCCTGTAGGTAGTTATTTGCCCCCTGTAACCAAGTAGTTGAACCCCGTAGCCAGGTAATTGCCCCATGTAGCCAGGTAGTTATTTTCCCAGTGTAGCCAGGTAGTAGCCCCATGTAGCCAGGTAGTTGCCCCATGTAGCCACCTTTAGACAGGTAGCTTCCCCAGGTAGCCCCCTGTAGCCCGGTAGCTGCCCCATGTAGCCCCCTCTAGCCAGGTAGTTGCCCCATGTAGCCCCATGTAGCCAGGTAGGTGCCCCATGTAGCCCCCTGTAGCCAGTAAGTTGCCCCCTGTAGCCAGGTAACTGCCCCATGTAGCCCCCTTTAGCCAGGTAGCTTTCCCATGTAGCCCCCCTGTAGTCAGGTAGCTGCCCCATGTAGCCCCCTGTAGCCAGATAGCTGCCCCATGTAGCTACATGTAGCCAGGATGGTGCCCCATGCAGCCCCCTGTAGCCAGTAAGTCGCCCCTTGTAGCCAGGTAGATGCCCCATGTAGACCCATTTAACCAGTATGTTGCCCCCTGTAGCCAGGAAGATGCCCCATGTAGCCCCCTGTAACCAGGTAGATGCCCCATTTGGCCACCTGTAGCCAGGTAGATATCCTATGTAGCCACCTGTAGCCAGGTAGATGCCCCATGTAGCCCCCTGTAGCCAGGTAGTTGCCCCATGTAGCCCCTTTAGCGCTTCCATGTGTATTGTACCAGGTGTCCCCATGTAGCCCCCTGTAGCCAGGTAGCTACTCCATGTATCCAGGTAGCTGCCCCATATATCCAAGTAGCTGCCCCATATAGCTACTTGTAGCCAGGTAGATGCCCCATGTAGCCCCCTGTAACCAATTAGATGCCCCTGTAGTTATTGAAAATAAAATTAAAAAAAGCTACTTACCTCTCCATGTTCCCTACAGTGCGACCAGGTCCTGGAGCTGGTGAATGGTGTAAGTGGCATGACCTCATCACACCGCTTACGCCGCCACACAGCTCCTGGGATCTCCTGGGCCGGAAATCAGAAGGGTAGTGATGCCTTCTCCCTACAGGAGCAGCTGTACAGCTAGTGAACAGCTGCTGACTCTGCGCATCTGTTGTAAAACCCCTCTGATGAGCGGCGCCCCGGGCGTCCACCCGCCTTGCCCGCCCCAAGGAACGGCCCAGGGTCTGTACCCCATAGAATCATATTGTGCAGCTTGAACTCGGGGCCACACACCCCCAGAAGATCAGCCACAGGCATGATGTTCAGGGCATACATGGGATGGAGTTTAGTACTGTTATATTTTTTGTAGTTTTTTTTTTTTATACAGGTTTCCCCTTTGGACTATGTTAGATTCACTGGACTACATCAGACCAGCATTTACATAGTTACAGTGTTTGTAAGACCGAAAAACGACAGATGTCCATCCAGTTTAGCTTATTTTGCTAAAGTGTTGATCCAGAGGAAAGCAAAACCCCCATGAGGTAGACGCCAATTGTCATTTTAGGGTAAAAATTCCTTCCCGACTTCAATCTTGCAATCAGAATATATCCCTGGATCAACGACTCTTCTCCAGAATCCTGGTCACTATAACTTGTTATAATATTACACTCTAGAAATGCATCCAGACCATTTTTGAACTCTGTTAGTGATTTCACCATGACAAGTTACTCTGTCAGAGAGTTCCACAGTCTCACCGCTCTAAAAGTAAAGAATCCCTTTCTATGTTTGTGTAGAAACTTTCTTTCCTTAAGACGTAGAGGATCCCCCATTGTTCTTAATACAGTCCTGGGTGTAAATAAATCTTGAGAGAGATCTCTATATTGACCTTTAATATATTTAAACATATTTATTAAGTTATTATTATTATTATTATTTATTTTAAAGCGCCATTGATTCCAGGGCGCTGTACATTCGAGGGGGTTACATACATAACATAAGTCAAACGAGTACACTGATAAGTGATTAATGACAATTGGCACGACAGAGGGAGAGAGGACCCTACCCGCGAGGGCTTACAATCTACAAGGAGGGGGAAAGAGACAGGAGGTGAGGGACAGACATGTTTGTGGAGGAAGTAGTGACAACAAGGTTAGTGTAGGTTATAGGCGAAGAAATGGGTTTTCAGGTTGCTTTTGAAGGTTGTGAAAGTGGAGGAAAGTCTGTGCTGGGGCAGTGAGTTCCAGAGTGTGGGTGAAGCACGGGAGAAGTCTTGGAGACGGTTGTGTGAGGAGCTGATAAGGGGAGAGCAGAGGAGAAGGTCCTGTGAGGAGCGGAGTTTACGTGAGGGGAGATATTTGGAAATTAGGGCAGAGATGTATGCAGGGGAGAGGTCATGTTCCCCCGAAGTCGTCTTTTCTGTAAATTAAATAACCCTAATCTTGCTAATCTTTCTGGGTATTGTAGTCCACCCAGTCCTTTTATTATTTTTGTTGCCTGCCTTTGATTCTGTTCAAGCTCTACAATGTCTTTCCTATGCAATGGTGCCCAAAACAATATTCCATGTGTGGTCTAGCCAGTGACTTGTATAATGGGAGAATGATGTTCTCATCATGTGCATCTCTGCCCCTTTTAATACACCCTAAAATCCTATTTGCCTGGCACCTGCTGCCTGACACTGGCTGCTACAATTAAGTTTACTGTCCACCAGGATTCCCAAGTCCTTCTCCATGTCACTTTTACCCAGTGTTTTTCCATTTAACATGATTACATGTTGTCATGTAATGGATCTTTCCTCCCCATGTGCATAACCTTGCATTTATCTGTGTTAAACCTCATCTGCCACTTCTCTGCCCAGGCCTCCAACTTATCCAGATCCCTTTGTAATAACACATTATCCTCTATTGTGTCGATTATTTTATAGAGCTTAGTATCATCTGCAAAGATCGATATTCTACTGTGTAATCCTTGTGTAAGATCATTCATGAACATATTAAAGAGGATAGGGCCCAATACTGACCCCTGTGGTACCCCACTAGTAACAGGGATCCAGTCTGAGTATGTACCATTAATCACCACCCTTTGTTTTCTATCACTGAGCCAGTTACTTACCCACTTGCAAACATTTTCCCCCAATCCAAGCATTCTCATTTTACTTACCAACCTTTTATGTGGCACAGTATCAAATCCTTTAGAGAAATCTATTGTATCTGTTTTACTAATAAAATGGTCAATGAGGGCTAATGAGTGTTTATATAAATAAAATGTGTTGTGTCATTGTGTTTTATTACCATTGTATTCCAGTGTTAGTAATGGAGGTGTCTAACAGACAACTCTCCGTTACAAGTGAGGGAGATCCCCGTTATTTGTGGTAGTCTCCCCCACAATCCGCGAAAGTTGGCAAGTATGCTTATAACTCTGTGTTGTGCTATCCCTTTATTGTTCCTTCTGGAAATGTTTTACTGAATCTTAGATGGGTGTTACCATTCAAGTTTTCAGAGGGGTGTGTCCCTGCACACACTGACTTTCAGCACTGATTGGATAATGTCAGACTATAGAGGGACAACCCCCCCCCCCAAATGGGTGACACCCAGCTGACAGATTCAGAAATACATTTGTAGAAGGATGCATTATAATGTATTAGAATGGCATCTTGCAGTGGTGGCATAATCAACACTGTTATTTCTATATCAGACATTTTTGGCATATCCTGTGGATTAATAGATATAATTCCCATCTTTGTGGTGCCCATGTTAGAGAATGGGGGTTCCTTGCTACCATTCTGCCTGCTTAACTGTTTCCATACCTTTCATAGTATCCATCCATAAAAAGGTAGTAGAGAACAATGATAACTGAGGACCAGGTTAAAGGGGTATTTCCAATTTAGACAATGATGGCATATTGCTAGGATATGCCATCAATGTCTGATAGGTGTGGATCCCACCTCTGGGACCAATCCGCTTAACAAGCCCAAAACTTTTCTGTTCTGAGCTGAGAAATGGTCAGGACTCCCCCTTTTGAATTGAATCAGAGTTCTGATTACAGACCAGCATCGTCACTCAGCAGAGGTCATAACTTGAAGCTCTGGGGCCCTAGTGCACAAAGTGAATTGGGCCCCCTCAGGCTGCAGGACCCGTTAGTGACTGCTACCTCTGCACACCCTGCAGCTACGCCCCTGTCACTCAGCTATATTCAGAACTTCCATTCATGGCTATGGAAAAGTCCTGACCACCTCTCTGTTCAGAACGATGAGTTTTTGGGCTTGTTTAGGAGATCATAGGTGGGACCCGCACTGATCAGACAATGATCCTGGCATATCCTAGCAAAACGCCATCATTGTCTAAACTGGAAGGACCTATTTAAAGAGGCTTTTGTCTGATGCATCAGTTTTAATAAGTACTGGTGTCCCTAGAAATAACAATTCTGGAGCATCAGTCCTAGGATTCTTTTGTTGTGTAGTTCTTTATTCCTTCTAGAAATGTATTACTGAATCAGTCAGCTGGGTTTAACTCATACTCACCAACTCTCCCTGATGGTCAGGAAGACTCTCTGAAAGGACGATTCCTCCCGGTCTCCCTGAAGAGTTGGTAAATCTCCTGCTATGGTAGGTTTGCCACCAATCTAGTAAACCACTGGCAGGGATGGTTTTACTGCCAGAGGGCCAGTGCCGGTATTTTATTTGTACTGGCCATATCAAGTACTGGTAACTTTTAGTATACACTCTTGGGCATGCCCATTAGGGGATGTTAAAACTGTCCGTGAGGTCTATTCATCAGTAAACCTCCTACTGCCACAGAGAAGAATCAGCGCTGGACCTCTTAATCTAAAAAGTTGCTGCTTTATTGGAAGACACGTTTCGTGCACCTGGCACTTCATCCAGTTCCATACACATTATTTGGGGATGTTCACACGGCTTATTTTTGACTGTTTGGATTTTTCAATGCCCAAAACAGCATCAAAACCTCGCCTAAAATGTGCTTTTCAGAAAAGGTTTGGGATGAGGATTCCTCCCATACAATTTAATACCCAGGGCAAAAACCATGCCAAAAAAGCGCCACGCACTATATACACTGGTGCAGCATATATGGCTGAAAAGGGGCCAAACATAGTCACAAGGTGACAATGTTTGGTTGGTTTTAGCCGAAGGCTATATGGCAGCTTTATAAATCTGAGACACTGCCCTGAAATCACTTGAGCATAAGGACCACATTGTAGTTGGGCTCTGAAGGAAAGCTGATTAATGTGCTGTTACCCAGCTTGGATGCTGGTTAGGAGATCCAACCTCCAGTAAAGCTGAATGATACATCATCCCCTTAACAGCTTTCCTCCAAAGCTGTTATGCAGATGTGACAAAAGGGGTGTGGCTGTGTGCAAAAGAGGGCGTGCCATGTAAAACAGGGGGCATGGCGCACTCAAACCATCAAGGCGGCAAGCTGCAATTCAAAATCTCCCTGAAGGCCACTTCCAAAAGTTGGCAAGTATGGTGTCACTAATTGGGGGGTACCGCTGCTCAGTCTGATATTGTCCAATCAAAGCTGCCAGTCAGTGTGAGCAGGGATACGCCCGTTTGAAAACTGGAATGGTAACGCCCATCTGACAGATTGAGTAATACATTTCTCAGAGGAATAGCAGAGGAACAGCACAACCCAGAGTTATAAGAGAAGAGGCTCCAGAATTGTTGTTTCACAGGGAACACGTGTAATTACTAAAGCAGACGTGTCTTGAGATGTCCCAGTTTTTCTTTACAGGAAGCTACAATGTTCTTCTATCCCAGTGGGCCCCTCCGCTTTCCTTATCGTTCTAAGGTCTTGTATCTTTGTATGTGACACCCTGGCCTCCCCCTCCACCATTTATATTCGGGATTTGTATTATATAAGCAGAAGCATGAAAGCTCCAGTGAAATGGGATGAGCTTGTCATGGAGCGGCCTGCTATAAATATCCGCTCTTATAGTGTGAGCAGTGCTAATCAGGAGTTGCTCCCTTCCTTCTATTTTTAGAGTCTCTGCAGAATCTGAACTTTGTTCCAAAAAGAAAAAAAACTTAAACAAATAAACCTCTTGTTTTGTTTTCCGCTAACTTCAACCAGTGGGCGGGGCTCCGCTTGTCAATCTCCGCCAGCAGGCTCCGCCCCTCGCTTTTGATTGGACCAGGCGCGCATTCCTCGCTGTCTCCACCCCTTTTTTCCCATCGCCTCCCCCGTAGACAAACAACTCCGTTTACAAAACACGACGTCAGCGCTCAGCCCCGCCCCCCCCGCGCTCCTATTGGTTGGCGCCGAGCATGTCTCCCGTGACGTCACGCCCATGTTCTAAGAGAAAAAAAAGAAAAAGGGAAAAAAAAAAAAAAAGAGAGAGGAGAGCAGTTTCAAGATGGCGGCTGCGCAGATAACAATGGCGAGAGGGCGCAGAGGGGCCGGGGCGCTGTGAGCGGGCGGGGACGGCAGGTCGCACGGAACAGGTTGCTCGCGTCGTTCCCCCCCAGATGGCGGATTTCGTGGTTCCCCGGCACAGCGCGGTCATGGAGCGCCTTCGCCGGCGCATCGAGCTGTGCCGGCGCCACCACAGCACCTGCGAGGCCCGCTACGAGGCCGTGTCGCCCGAGCGCCTGGAGATCGAGCGGCAGCACACCTTCCAGCTGCACCAGCGCTGCATCCAGGCCAAGGCCAAGCGCGCCGGGAAGCACAGGCAGCAGCCGCCGGCCAACAGCGACTCTGCCCGGAGTAACCAGGCCGGCAGCGGCCCCATGGAGCCGGGAGACGGAGGCAGCAACGGGGAGCAGTGCAGGAACAGCACCCTGATCGCGGTAAGCGCCTGCCTGGTGGGTGGAGGATGGTGGTGGTAGTAGTCCCCGCACAAGTTTACTGGAGCCACTGAGATTCCTGGGAAGTTCCTGATGTGGTGGTCACCGGGCAAGAGGAAGCCCAGAGGCCGGTGACATGATGGCCGCCATCCACTAGCCCATCACCCTGATTGGAGTCAGTGGGGATGTCGCCCGCGGGTGCTGGTCATCAGGTGGGATCCCATGCAGGTGCCTGTAGCTTTCCAGTGGGGACTACAGGTCCCAGCAGGTGGGACGCCATCCGCTTACACATGGAGGTGCCTGTAGCTTTCCAGTGGGGACTACAGGTCCCAGCAGGTGGGACGCCATCCGCTTACTCATGGAGGTGCCTGTAGCTTTCCAGTGGGGACTACAGGTCCCAGCAGGTGGGATGCCATCCGCTTACACATGGAGGTGCCTGTAGCTTTCCAGTGGGGACTACAGGTCCCAGCAGGTGGGATGCCATCTGCTTACACATGGAGGTGCCTGTAGCTTTCCAGTGGGGACTACAGGTCCCAGCAGGTGGGAAGCCATCCGCTTACACATGGAGGTGCCTGTAGCTTTCCAGTGGGGACTACAGGTCCCAGCAGGTGGGACGCCCACCGCTTACACATGGAGGTGCCTGTAGCTTTCCAGTGGGGACTACAGGTCCCAGCAGGTGGGACGCCATCCGCTTACACATGGAGGTGCCTGTAGCTTTCCAGTGGGGACTACAGGTCCCAGCAGGTGGGACGCCATCCGCTTACACATGGAGGTGCCTGTAGCTTTCCAGTGGGGACTACAGGTCCCAGCAGGTGGGAGCCATCCGCTTACACATGGAGGTGCCTGTAGCTTTCCAGTGGGGACTACAGGTCCCAGCAGGTGGGACGCCATCCGCTTACACATGGAGGTGCCTGTAGCTTTCCAGTGGGGACTACAGCTCCCAGAATGCACTTAATACTAGTCTATGTGTCCTTTGATCTCCTATCTGTTGAACTACAACTCCCAGCAAGTTCTTGCTGCTAGCCTATGTTATGTTACCAGTGATCTCCGGCTGTTGGCTTACTGGGAATTGTAGTCTTGTTGTAGTGTGAATGGGGACTACAGGGCTGTGCTGACTTTCACAGCTTATAGAACTAGTTTTCTCCGCAGCTGCTTGAAAGCTTATTGTGGCTGTCCAGTTGTCATAAAACTGCAACTCCCAGCAGGCTCTGACTACTAGCTTATGTTATGTGCCCAGTGATCTCCAGCCAGTGTGAACCTACAACTCCCAGAACGCACTTAATACTAGTCTATGTCCTTTGATCTCTTATCTGTTGTGAAACTACAACTCCCAGCAAGCTTTGCCTACTAATCTATGATTTGTGTCCATTGATCTCCTATCTGTGATGAAACCACAACTCCCAGCCTGTGTTTTATGTTACCAGTGTTCTCCAGCTCAGGGCTCTTTAACGTATGTGACACTTTACCGCGGGGCATGTTGGGAGGTGTAGTTTCTTATCTGTGTGAATGGGGACTACAGGTCCCAACAGACTTTTCCCAGCTTGAAAGCTTATTGTGGCTTACCAGTTTTAAAATTACAACTCCCAGCAGAATCTGGCCTCTAGCCCATGGTGTATTATGTTACTAGTGATCTCCTATTTGTTGTGAAACTACAACTCCCAGCAATATATTGCTGCTAGACTAGGTTGTGTTTCCAGTGATCTTCAACATGAGGCTCTCCAGCTGTTGTAAAACTAAAGTTTGGAGCATTCTGGGAACTGTAGTCTTGTAATGTGTGAATGGGGACTACAGGGCTGTGCAGACTTTCACAGCTTATAGAACTAGTTTGTTTCCCAGCTGCTTGAAAGTCTATTGTGACTGTCCAGTTGTCATAAAACTACAACTCCCAGCAGGCTCTGCTGGCCCATGTCGCGTTGTTACTAGGGATCTCCAGCCGTTGTGGGACTACAACACCCAGCAGGTTTGGACTGTTAATTTCTGCTACCAGTAACTTCCATCCTGGGACTTTCCAGCTGTTTCAAAACTACAACTCCCAGACTGCTCACCCATGTTGATGTGTAATGTTATCAGTGCTTTCCAGCTGTTGCAAAACTCTAGCTCGGAGCATGCTGGGATGTGTAGTTTTGCATTGGCGGTTGGGTGACAGGTTGTTAGATCTTAGCAGGATTTGTGGGATAATCTAGGGCAGGCATCCTCAAACTGCGGCCCTCCAGCTGTTGGGAAACTACAACTCCCATCATTCATACTGTTATAGATTATATAAATGCATGATGGGAGTTGTAGTTTCCCAACAGCTGGAGGGCCGCAGTTTGACACCTGTGATCTAGGGTATTGGATAGTCCACCATCATCCAGGTTGGGTAGATGCCCTCATACAGTGTGGGCTGGCTGTGCTCTTTCATGGGTGGACCTTCTCCCGGTTTGTATTCTGGTCACCCACGTGGTGGGCTCTATCTCTGCAGATGGTGTCAGCCACCAGTGAGTGGTGCCAGGTTGGGTCTTTGGAGCCCCAGCTTCCTGTAACCTGTATTGTTGGTGGATTCATTGTCCTGTATACGGTTTCTATGGTGCTCTAAATATTTGGAGCTGTCATTATGGCCGGCCGTTGTGAGTGTTTACTCAGTGTTACTTTATCCCGTCCAGGAC
Organism: Phyllomedusa bahiana; assembly: GCA_025379985.1. NCBI lineage: Eukaryota > Metazoa > Chordata > Amphibia > Anura > Hylidae > Phyllomedusa > Phyllomedusa bahiana. The sequence goes on from JAODAL010021597.1 coordinate 26,456, forward strand.
TGGTGTCACAACTTGCAGCAAACACCATGTGAGCCATTGTGCCGAGGCTGGCGTCGTCTCTGTTTACCAGCGCCGGGCCGAGCTGTAGTCCATGTTTAGATAAAGTCCCTCAAGGATGTCTCCTGGACCTTCTTGTGACTCATTTACGGATTATGTTGTAGACACTTTGGGCCACTTAATGGTATATGACATCTTGAAGATGCTTAGAATATAGGGCGCTCTCTAGGGATTGCTATGGGGGTGTACTTATTTTAGAAATGATCATGAACGTTCTTCTGTAATAGTGACACGTGATGTTTCCAGCTTTCTTGTACGAAGTTCTGACTCTGCTTCTTACGGGAGGGAAGGAGTTAATAGCCGCTTTGCGGGTGTTGAGGGCCTGAGTCAGTCCTCCGTCGCCCCCTGTGAGGAAATGAGTGAAGTTTACGGTAACCTAGCGTCGGGCATGGTCTTGGCATCGGAAGGGTTAAACCAGTCATGGTGTGTCAGCCAGCCAGTGCTGTAAATGATTCACGGACGGTAGGAAGTTGCACCACGGGGCAGGAGGGCCCAGCTTATGCCGTGCTTCATACAGTTTGCTCACTGCTGCTCGTGGTGTGGGGCTCATCCCTGCAGGGATGGGCACCATAGGGCAGATGCAGGAGGACTTTTTAGGGCCCAATAATCGGAGCTTTCCTAGAGGACTATATGAAAAGTGGTGGCTATGGCTCCTGAGAGTGCGACGGGCACTTACAAGACGTAACAACCTTCTTAATCGTTAGGAAAGTGACCCTGGCTTGCCTCATCCTACTGACACAGTGCTGCATGCATCTCTGCTGGAAGTCTAGGAAGCGGAGAACTATTCTGCTGTTTGCTGGGGCTTCTTACTGTAGGACTGTGCCTATCAGTGACGTAGAGGGGTCAAGGTGATCGAGTGGCCCAGAAACCTAACCAATTCCTGTCATGGCACCACCCAGAGGCGTGGACCTGGCAGTGGGGGTGCATGTCAGCAGAGCCTGTGTGGTGGCACATGGGCTATGACAGCGTGTCCGTATCCTTGTGCTGCGATGTAGGTAAGTTGGGTTCACACTACGTTATTTAGGCACCGGCGTACTCAGAATAATGGTGATGTAGCCACGGCGCCCACTTAGAATTTTTCTGACCGGACAACCTCATTAATCTCTCTTTCGTTGGGGCCATGTAGATCTACAATAGGAAAAAAAAAACCACTAATACTTACCTAGTGCCTCTTCCCTCTCCTCGACCTCCTGGCTATCCACTCCTCTCAACTTCTGGGTTCTCGTTTCGATTCGCGCTTCATCCACTTAGAATGGAACGCGTCAGGATGAAAACCCGGAAGTCAAGAGCAGAAGGAAAGACAGCTAGGTAAGTATTTAGTTTTTTTGTTCTATTATAACCCCCTTACCCCAAAAAAAATATATTATTATATATATATATATATTATATATATTAAAATTATATATATATATATATATATTTATAAAATTTAGTTTTTTTTGTTCTATTATAGACCCCATTGACCCCAACTAAATATATAGAGTAGTCCTCTGTGGACCATGTTTGCTCTTTTTCCCAGGGATATACGGTTTCCCTAGAGTAGAATATTCTACCACCCTGTTGAGTCCCACAGGAAAAGTCTCTACCACCGGGTAATGGAGCTCATAGAGGGCTGCCTTTGCTGTCTTATGCTATGTCTCCACAGCACAGCTTTTCAGTTTTTTTTGGTTTTCTAATAATGCTGAAAAACGACTGAAAACAGATCCCATAGACTTTAAGGCTATGTTCACACGGCTTATTTTGGGAAGTATTTTGCTCCGTACTGCGCGAAATATGGGGCGAGATACGTCCCAGTCATTACTGTAATCCACAGTTCTCAGAGAACTATGGATTACGTCTCCTCTCCCTGCTCGCACAATACGGTGAGCGGGGAGAGAAGTGACATGTCAATTATTCACGTTGTATACGCACCACAAATAGTGAATGTCTATGGGGCCAGCGGGCTGCCCCCCCCGCTCCCGAGCACACGGCGTAATTGCGGGCGAAATACGTCCCTCAATTACACCGTGTGAACATAACCTAATAGTAAAAAGGTTCCGTAGCCTCCACAGAAAGTTTTTGCTGCTGATCGTCTTTTGTAACCTGTTGCAAGAAATGACAGAGCAGGGCAGAAAATTTACTATTGAAGTCCGGGCGTTTTCGGGCGGTTATGCTGAAAAACTGCCCAGGTGTCTTAACAAGGTATATGAATTTTGCATACGTTAAAAACTGCCCAAAAAACAGCGAAAAAACTGAAAACCACACAAAAAACTAAAAAGTTTTTAGGTTTTGGATTTGGACAAGTTTTGTCCTATGCTGTGTAGACATAGCCTTAATCTCCACAGTACTACGTGGCTACATTGCGGTTTCCTTTGGGCACCTTTCTTCACAGTACTCGGCGTATAGTAAATAACGCAGTGTGAACCCGGCCTTACTCTGTGCAGCATCGCAATCCGATACATAAAGCACAATACCCATATTGGATGCCTTCTCCTGACGGTCATTCGTCATGACTCCGTCTTGTGAGCCTGCAGGTGTTTGGTTCTTCTGATGAGAAATAAACGGCTGGTTTGGGAGGCCATGATGATTAAAATTCGTCAGATTTTTAGGGAGATAAGTCTTAAGTGTATAGCTATGTCTTCAACAAGCTTTGTAGAAATAAATACTCCAAGCACATTTAGGAAACTTTGGAATATATCTTCTTTGAGAACATGCCTCTTTCTCCACTTATTGGGCCCTTTTCTGCCTTCCACCACCTCCTCCCAGACTCATCATTAAAGGGATTGTCTCACTACACTGATTCATCTTACCTCAGTCCTGTTTTCTTGGTTTCATTTTGAATTCAGGGGCTGTTTACTGGCTTCCACTAGGCTTCAGTAGAAGCCAGGTCTGTAGCTATAGCAACCAGTGCTGGCAGCCTATTATGAGAGATCAAACAGGTCTGTAGCTATAACGAACCAAAGAGCTGATGCAGCCCATACAAGAGGGAATATCTAGGAATAGGTAGGACACTGTTAATGAAGACATATTGCAAAGTGACTTGTTTTTGCAGGATCTTTAACATAAAAAGCAATCCTTGTAGTGAGACAACCCCTTTAACTCATCATAAAACCTGCACAAGTCTGTCTCATGGTGGGAATGCTGGGGGAGGAGGATGGAGGTGCAGTAGACATGGCCTTAGAAGCCATGATTTAAAAAAAAAAAAAAAAAAGTTTGGTCAGATGAATGCAGCACTCCCCGTGTAATCGGAGGCGTCCTCAGTGCTCATGAACCTCCACGGTGTATGGGTCTCAATAGAAACTGGAAGCAGAACAGCAACAATTCAATACAAATGGCTCCGAAGCTGTGCTGGTCAATGATAAAACTTCCCATGTGCTGTGGCAAGAGAAGTGGCGCTGCTGATTGCTAGTCCTGTCGCTTGTCCGTCAGGTGCCCCTCGCTTGCTGTCCTGTGTATGGCTTCCCCCTATTAGCATACACCGGGATCAGCTCTCCGTCCCCTGGCGGCGAGCCCCTGCCACCCTCCCGTTTCTGGCGGGGTGGCGTGGCCGGCTGTCGTCTCTGGTTGTGTGTGGGCCATCGTGTGTGATAAATGCGCCTGGGAAGACCTCTTTTATGGAGTGTCTGTCAGCTGTAAAGCTGTAAGGTTTGTTTGCATTGGGTTGGCACAGAAATGGCTTGGCACCGGTGCCAGAGGGCTGTCTGCTCGGCATCGTTAGCAGGGATTTCAGCCCCAGTCGGTCATGTAACTCATCTCAACTATCTCCTGCAAAGTTTACGAGAGTCTTGACATTTTGGCAGGGCTGCCACAAGCCGCTGGCCAGCAGAAGTGTTTGAAATGCCACCCTTCCCTCTGCCCTCGCTGGTTGTCTTCATTTGCATCGTCTGCAGAAGTCCTCGTTACCCCATGTAATGGTCTAGAACCGAGCAGTCTAGGATCTTTCATCTTCTTAAAGAGAATAGAAGTTTAGAGGGGTTGTCTCACTACAAGGATTGCTTTTTACGTTCAAAAACAAGTCACTTTGCAATATGTGTCCATTAACATTGTCCTACCTGTTCCTAGATATCCCCTCTTGTATGGGTTACATCAGCTCCTCAGGTCACTATAGCTACAGACCTGTTCAATCTCTCCTAATAGGCTGCCAGCACTGGTCACTATATAGCTACAGGATACGTGTGTGTGTGTGATATATTTATTTATTTATAATATAATTAGGATATAGATCCCCTCTTGTATGGGCTACATCAGCTCTTTGGTTCGTTATAGCTACAGACCTGTTTGATCTATCCTGATAGGCTGCCAGCGCTGGTTGCTATAGCTACAGACCTGGCTTCTACTGCAGCCTAGTAGAAGCCGGTGAACACACCCCCTGAATTCAAAGTGAGACCAAGAAAACAGGACTGAGGTAAGATGAATCGATGTAGTGAGACACCCCCCTTTAATCTCTTATCTCCTAAAGAACGACTCCTAACCCTGCCCATAGGGGTTGTCGCCCAGCTTTCAACGCGCACAGCGTAGCATGAGGATTTATGTTGTCGGGCAGCACTTTATCCCGCCCTGCTCACTACTCCCAATCTCCTGATTTTCCTGTGTGTCGGTCTTTACTGCAGTTCTGGCATTCTATTCAGTGTTGCATTTTGCATCCAGATAGGAAAATGGAAGAAATTAAGGAGGATTGTGGAGTTTTGACTGTTTCGATTGCATGAGCAGGTTTAAATCTCTGTCTTGCACTCATGGAAAGCTTCTTCTGCGAGGGGCCAGCCTGGCCTACTTGACATTCTGCAATCTGATGGGATTAACGCTAGCTTCTTGATGGAATAGGCTGTTTATTGCTTTAATACTGGACCGAGTTGGCAGGTTTGATACATCAGCATGGAAACTCCCATTTGAGTCACCAAGAGTTTGTGTGGTCAGAGCTATTGCTGTCATGATTTCCCTGGTACCTCGTCCGGCCAATGTGCAGTTTTGGAAGTGGCTACGTTTTGAGGTTCTAGAAAACTTTTACAGATATTAGACTGAAAGGCAAAACTCTTCTCACTTAATAACTATCATGGGTGGGCTCCTGGGGCAGCAGTGTTTTAAAGTGGTTGTCTCACTACATTGATTCATCTCACCTCAGTCCTGTTTTCTTGGTTTCACTTTGAATTCAGGGGCGTGTTTACTGTCTTCTACTAGGCTGCAGTAGAAGCCTGGTATGTAGCTATAGATACCTGTGCTGGCAGCCTATCAAGAGAGATCAAACAGGTCTGTAGCTATAGCGACCTGAGGAGCTGATGCAGCCCATAAAGGGGGAATATATCAGAATAGGTAGGACACTGTAAATGAACATATATTGCAAAGTTACTTGTTTTTGCGAGATCTTTAACATAAAAAGCAGCAATCCTTGTAGTGAGACAAACCCTTTAAGGACTGTTTTTTTTTGGAAGAGGTAACCTCTGCCTGGCATACGTCTACAACATTTATTAAGGCACGGGCGGCAGAATTCTGCCACAATTTGCAGCACAAGCAATGGCGCACATGCTTTACACCACATTTATTATGCGTCTTCGACCGTTTCTGGACACTTTTGCGCCTCCTCTGACAAAAGGGCATGATCTCTGAGAGTGTGGCTTTGTGGCAATGGGGACGTGGCTTCACGTGCAACTGGCTAAATTGGTTGCGTCAAGTAATCCAGCTTCTATAAGGTGTGACATTAGACAGTCTAACCCTATGACAGGTTGATCTACACTATTGTAAGACTAAGGGGATGTTCACATGGGCTAATTTTGGCGCGCATTCCACTGCGTATTTGCGCTCTAATACGAGCGAGATGCGTGCTGAAATTACAGTAATTCATAGTTCTCATAGAGAACTATGGGTTACGCCTCCTCTCCCTGCTCGTACAATACGATCGTATTGTACGCGCGGGGAGATAAGTGATACGAAGTGACGTGAGTAATGCATGTCTATGGGGCCGGCCGGCCTCCTGCCCCCCCTCTCCGCGCCGCGGGCGTACGCGCTAATGTGCACGAGCTCGCGAGACACAGGGCATATTCACACGGCTTATTTTGGGGCGTACTGCGCTTAATACGCGGGGAGCTGCGCCCCATAATTACGGTAATCCACAGTTTTCATAGAGAACTATGGATTAAGCCTCCTCTCCCCGCTCGTACAATACAATCTCATTGTACGCGCGGGGAGATAAGTGACATGTCAATTATTTGCGGCGAATACGCGACGCGAGTAATGAATGTCAATGGGGGTACTCGCGTATAAGTGTGAGCTCCCTAAACACATGTACTCTACGCACCGCAGTACATCGTGTGAACATACCCTTAGGCAGTACTGATAACCCCCATTAGGTATGTAGGGCATAATTAGCTTTCTGACACTTTTTTTTTTTTTTTTTTTTTTTTTTTTAGCACTATGAGAGCAATAACATGAAGGGTTGTTCTTAGTGGATCATAAGTATTCTAGTAGGTGCAACCCTTTAAAAAAAAAAAAAAAAAAAAAAAAATCCCAAACGCTACTGTATATACTTTCTGGTTATTTTATTTATTTTTTTGTATGGAAAAGAAAACTGAGCACCTTGGAGCTAGATTGTCTTAAAGTAGACCTGTGACCTCTCCTGACACGTCTGTTTTAGTAAATCTTTGGGTTCCCTGTGTTAGGCTATGTTCACACGGCTTATTTGCGGGGTGTAATTACGCCCCACAATTACGCCGTGTGGGTGGGAGCGGGGGACCGGCACCTCCCCAGCCCATAGGCTATCATTACTAGCGGTGCGTATATGCCGCTGGTAATTCACATGTCACTTCTCTCCCCCCGCGGCGGATTCGCTGAGCGGGGAGAGGAGACGGAATCCATATTTCTTTGAGAACGGTGGATTACCGTAATGACTGGGCCGTATTTCAGCCCATAATTCTCGCAGTACGCCGCAAATTATGGGCTGAAATACGTCCCAGAATAAGCCGTTTGAACATGGCCTTACAGTTCTAGAGCATCTTCTCTTCTTATAACTCGGTGCTGTACAAAATCCGCGTTTTTTTGGCGTGGGTTTGCCCTAGAAACCGAAGTCTGTTTTTGGATTTGCAGTCGTTCCCGTACAGTGAATGTACAGGAATCCGGTGGAAGATCAGACAGGTTTGAAAATGCGCTGGAATCCGGCAGATTTCAAAACCGAACGGGGAAAAAAATCCATGTTATGTAGACTGCAGCACGGATTTTCTCTTGCTGTCTGGGGCACTGGTTATAGTTGGATTTTCGACGGATACTGAATCTGCTGAAAATCCGACCAAAAACCTGTGCTGTGTAGACATGGCCTTACTGAATCAGTCAACTGGGTGTTGCCATTCCAGTATCCACAGGGTTGTCAGCACTGATTGGACAATGATGCGCTGTGCAGGGACCCCCGCCAACCCCCACACCCAGCTGATAATACATTTCTAGGAGGAATAACCGAGGAGTCCAAAGCGGACACATTCCCTCAATTGCCCTATAAAATGCCACGGCCCTGCTACGGTATCTCAGTAGATGCCACAAACGGTGATGAAACACCAGATGTGAGTGGGGCCTTGCAGCGCCTCTGTGCCAGTGTCTTTTTGCCCCTATGACAACACTTTTGCTCATTGGCAGTTCACTATTGTTCAATGTCTCAACTTGTTAGTGCTAGATTGTGGTTGATTTCCCAAAGGCCTAGTGTCCCTATGATAACTCCATTCTGGTGCACAGTACAAGTGTTGTATTCAGGCCAAAGATATAGAAACTCTTCTAGCAGAGAGCAGTGGAATCTGATCAGTTTCTTTCACATGTTTAAAGTGTCTTTTAGATGGATCTAGGGCTTATAGAGACACAGCAGAGACCCCTATAGATGAAAGCTGCTGTGGGATAAAGGCTGGAGGGCTCAGTACAGCCCTGTATCATATAGAAAGAGGCGTTTCAAGCAACTAATGTGCTCTTAGTCATAGCTATGACTTAGTTGCTCGAAACGCGTGAGCTAAGTTTTCAGTGTGTCTGCATTTGCACCACCTTTTACACTGAGATTCATCCTGTTTTTATGCGAGTATTCCAAATAAAAGTTGAGTTTTTTTTTTATTCATGAAAATTGTTTGCAACTGTGCTGGAAAAAAAACTTTTCTTTTTTGATTGATTACAGTTATCATACAAAATCCATTCTCCCAGTAATGACAGGCCCTCGGCAGACTGTGTTGTGTTTTCTGTAGTTGTGTCAGGACCTCTTATGCAGGTATCTGGCGAAACCTAATGCAAAAAGTGCAGTAAAAGGTTTTCATACATTAAAAAATAGTTGCTGTTTCCTTCCCAAAAGTGCACCACATCTGGCTATGGTTGTGTCTGGTAGTGCAGCTTAAAGGGAACCTGTCACATAGATTATGCCCCCTGGCTGAGGACAGAACAAGCTAGTGTCAGACCTGCTGTTTCCAGCGCTGTCACTTATTCTGGAAGATGCTGCAGTTTTCATGTATTTAATTCAAATCTGCAGTTTTCAGCCAGAAGAGTCATTTGAAGAGTCCTTCAGAGTCAGTTTTTTTTCAAACCTGGCCAATCGGAGGCTAGCCCCGCCCACCTCAACTGACAAACCTATTACTTAGAATAGGTAGAAACATGTAAATAACTGTCAGTGGGTGGAGCTAGCCTTTGGTGGGTGGAGCTAACACCTGCTCATGAATAAGATTTAAGGGGTAAATGCTCTTAAACTGCTGCATCTTACAGAATAAGGTACACAGCGCTGGAAACAGCAGGTCTGTCACTGGCTTGTGCTGCCCTCAGCAAGGGGGGCATAATCTATGTGACAGGTTCCCTTTAAGCCTTATTCTGATCATATTAGTGATCTGTTTAGCGTAGACACGGAAAAACTTGCAGGGAAAGATTTCCATTGGGCGCCATTAGCCAGACCAAGGCCAAGAGTGTCCATATGCCCGCAGTATACAACCAGAAGCACAAAGTATGTAACCTACAACACTGTGTAGTCGATTATGCGACTTCATGAGATGGTATCCAGTAAAAATGTATTCTATGCAGTAATAATGTGTTTTTACAGTGGGAGACAGGTCGCAGCCATATATTGGAGGCTTCTTCCAAGTCACACGCTACCATGTTTCCCCGAAAATAAGATAAAGTGCGATATTTTTTTTTTTTCTCCAAACATCCTAATATAAGGCGTCTCCTGAAAATAGGACATAGTGGAAGTCATTGCTGAAGCTCCCTATACACAGGTCCGTCCCTAAGGGCGTGCAGAGAGAAACGTGGTGGGAAGGGGTGTTCCCAAGCCCCGAACACCCCAAGAAACATTCCTGGGACATATTGTCTTTGCAGAGGGGTGAAGGACCTGTGCAGGGAGGTCATATTACTATGATGTCGCCACAGGTCCCAAACATCCCAGGAGAGGAGACAAAGTGTACAAGTAAGAGGAGGGTAGGGGGGGGGGAATAGAGCAATAATACTGACACAGATCTCACAGGATGGCTGATGGGGCGTGCTGGGGCTTCTAGTTCTACAAGTCCCAGCACGTCACATTTGCCATCCTTTGAGATAAGTCACTGCAGCTACCATAAAATGTCCTTTACATACATATATCTTATGGTTTGTGACTCTCAACTTTAAGATCTATATATCTACACATATATACACACCACTAGTATAGAGTGCTATAATTTATTCGTGGAAAAATAAGACATCCCCTGAAAATAAGAGCAAAAATTAATATAAGACACTGTCTTATTTTTGGGGAAACAGGGTAAGTGGAGACTATTAGTGAGATGTAAAGCATCAATACCACACACAACCTGTGGACCGGTCTGTGGAAGACGGCCATGTTTTTGCAGTCCTGTGCAACCCCTCAAAATCTAACGGAACTGGGGTTTCATGAAGCAGAACTTTTGAGGTTTGTCTTGTTTGTGCTTAGTGCGATACCTCGACGCTTGCATGAAAATTCAGTGATTGCCTGGTTTTCTTTATTAAACAAGTAAGCCCTGCGACCCCCTGGGGCCAGTCATATAAGCAGTAGCTCCTGGTGCTGTTCTTGCCTCCATGTTCTGGTGGAGCCCTGGGATCCCAGCCTCCTGCAGGCGACATAACACTGCAGCCTATGTGGCTTGTACATGAGTGCCATCTCCAGAATCAATCCTTTCAGAGCCCCGGCCACCTGTGCTCACAAACAGCCTTTTCGTTTGGGGTCCCGGCCTACTTTAATGTGCAAGCATTGAAATTCTACTCCATCGCACAGTGGGATCTTCATGGGATGAGGTCTGGCACTGTCTGTGTTCTGAGGAACGCTCTGTTCCTTTTGGGTCTCGTATCGTTTGATGTCTCCTGAATGATGCCTGTGGGTTATTTCTGTGGCGGGGGATACATCCCGGTGATGCTGCCCTCATGATAGGAAGCATTATTTCAGTTTGCAGATGTATTGAAAGCACAAGTGGCTAAAGTCGGGGTTCCAACTGATTAAAAATCCAGTATCCTCCAAAGTGTCGCTGTGGAGAGGAGAGCTCCTTTTCTAGCCCCTCCATAAACCATGTTCTTGGAGATTCAGGTCGGTTAATCCCAAGGCACCGGGGTATCTGTAATTTTTCGCGTTGTCTTTCTAGAAAATATGGGTCAGAATAATTAAGGGGCCCTTGAATGGGTGTTTAATTAGCAGGCTGGTGCATACAGTAACCCTCCTATGTCTCAGGAATCCACCATTTAATAGGATCTGACAAACACCAGGGCTCTGAGCATCTGCTGCGGCTGCAGCTATTAACACCAAGGTTGCTGGTGCGTTGCCGCCAGCACCTTCTGCTTGCACGGACTACAAGTCCTGCTCCCACATGTGTCATGGTAAGGAGAAAGGATCCGCTTCTAAGGTTGCCTTGTGTCCTTATATCAACCCCTCAGTGCACTAGGCACAAACCCAGTGCACATTCCAGAGCTCCATGTAATCGCTCATTCTCCAGTGCTGAGCTCCGCCGTTAAAGGTACAGCTACACGTGGAGCCAAAATGGAAGGCTCGGCAGTCTGCACGTCGAGCCGTTTCTGCCAGCACTGCCGGGGTTACATGGTGTATCTGGTACGCTGCCACCGTCTCTTTAATACGCATAAATAAGTGTGGAGCTAGGCTGCGGATAAATTAAAATGGGCCCTTTGAAGTTGCTGGAGCTGACCTGTGACTGTTAGGATATGTCTACACTGCAGCGGACAAAAAACCACCTTAAAACGAATTACTAAAAACGTTCATGAAACTGAGTTTTCTGTCCACTGCCTGTCAAAAGTAGCTGAAAAAACGGCCATTTTTTGGTGCGTTTTTCGGAGCGTTTTTTTAAGCGTTTTTTTGGAGCGTCTTTGCTCTGCTTTTTAATGTATGCACAAGCCATTGGATATAAACTACAACCCTACAGGTGGAGTTAACATGTTAAGTAGTCACTTCTCTTAAAATCACTGTAGCCATTGTGAGACATTGTCCTTTGTGTGCTGCTGCTGCGTGCTACGCTTTATTAAATTTTGCACCAGATTCTTGCACCAAAATCCACAAAAACCCCACATCTTTCCATACAGCAAGATAACTTATTAGCATCAAACTCTGTAAAAAAAAGGATTTTAGCGGCAAATTCCCAAAAAAACGCATTATTGCCCAAATTCCCGTAAAAAAAAAAAAAAAAAATTTTTGTGTCAGAAGTGAGATCATTTATTAGCGGCAAAATTTTTTAAAGATATTGAACTAAGCCCCCAAATCTTCCAAAAACAAATTCTGCGCCAGAAATCCGTAAAAAATTATTTTATTTGCGTCAAAAGATAAATCACTTTATTAAACGCCAAAATCTGTAAAGATACGGGTTTTTTGCCTCAAAAGCCATAAAAAAATGGGTCCCTTGCGCCAAAAATCCGTAAAAAACTTATTTTTGCGTCAGAAGCGAGATAACGTTTTTAGGGGCCCAAAAACTTAAAAAAAAATTTTAGTGCCAAAAACATAAAAAAAAAAACGTATTCTGCGCCAAAATCCGTAAAAAACTTTTTTTCAGTACAAGATAACTTAATAGCGCCAAAAAATTTTTTAGAAAGGTTTAGCATCAAAATCTTAAAAAAAAAAAAAAAAAAAGATTTCTGATGCCAAAATCTGTAAAAAAAAGTATTTTAGGGGAAAAAAAATGAATTGCGCAAAAAAACGTTAGCGACCAAAGCATGATCATTTGATTACAAAAGGTACAAAAAAGAAATCATAGACACTTGATGCAGATTTGATAAGAATAACCTTTTACACCCACTATAGGTGGGACTTGGGTGGGAGGGTTTTCCCTTGAAAATCGCGGCAAAAAACGCCGCGAAAAACCCCCAAAGACGTCCGGGGCTTTCCATAGACCTCCTGTAGTAAAATTTTCTTGCCCTGTTCTGGCGTTTTTAGAGCAAGTTGCAAAATACGACCAGTGAAAAAAAACGAGCAGAAAAAAGCTGTGTAGACAGCAGGAGGTTTTTACAATAGAAGTCTATGGGAGATGATTAGTCGTTTTTCCAGCGTTTTTAGAAAACGAAAAACGCTGAAAAAACGGACGTTTTTCTGTGCAGTGTAGACAGAGCCTAAACTGGGATCTGATTGTGGATTTTTTAAACTTTATTTATTTATTTTTGCATTAAAATAAATACTAATATGGTGTCGAGATTTTTAGGGAGAGGGGAGGTAGCAGACTCCATCTGCCCTGTGATATGTAGGCACTATACACTTTCCTATCTGCTGTCCTGGAGGTGCTCGGTCCCACCTCGCTGACGTTAGTGGAATTCATCCACAGTTTGGAGACGTATTAAAGAAGCCTTAGGAAAAGAGTGGCGTAATCTTAAGAACCAGGTAAATGGTGGATAAGAACAGTGAGCCGTGCCCTGGGGAAAAGGGGCACAGTACACAAAGCATTTGCCGTTCTCTACATATCGGGTGCTTGTGCCATCTCTTTGCTGGCATACAAGTATACTTATTTTACGTCTCCGAAATCGTCAGTGCTGTGATGGCCATACGTTACTTGCTACTTTTTAGATTTTCAATTGGTTGATTTTTATGATACACATATGTGTATCCACCTCTAAGGCTAGGTTCACACGGCTTATTTGCAGGGCGTAATTACGGCCCGCAATTACGCCGTGTGAGCGGGGGGGGGGGGTGGCACCTCGCCGGCCCATAGACATTCATTGCCAGCGGCGCGTATAAACCCCCTGGTAATTTCACAAAGTCACTTTATCTCCCGCTCGGCGGAGTCTCCGAGCGGGGAGAGGAGATGTAATCCATAGTTTTCTGAGAACTGTGGATTACCGTACTGACTGGGACGTATTCCAGCCATAATTCGTGCACTCCGGCGAGTAATAACGGAATTAAATACGTCCAATTTTAAGCCGTATGAACATAGCCTAAGGCTATGTTCACACGGCACAGGACAAATACCGCTTGGTTTATCCGACCGGTATTTGTCCTGTTTTTGTGCTGTGCACACGGCTGTCGAGGGACGGCTTTTCTGCGCGGTTTGGAGAAAAGTCCTGCCCCCCCCCCCCCCCCCCTTCACAGAATGAACATGTTCTATGTGTTTCGGAGCGCCGGCAGTCTGAAAAACCGCCGGGTGGAAGATCCCTGCTGCACAGATTTTCCATTAAGGTCCGTGTAAAAGTATTGCAGCCGGTTTTCAAGAAGGCTGAAAAACCGTGCCGTGGGGACATGGCCTAAGAGTCCTACAGAAACGCTATATTAGTGAGTTCATATGTGATCAAACCCATAACCTACTCGTGTACCCTATGGTTTTATACAGGTTTTCTATCTGTTGGGGCATATGGATGTACACTATCACAGAAGACATACCAATGGCTAAAACATAACTTTTAATTAGTTTTAGAACCATAACATTGGTAAATATGGCTGAATACCCACCAATACATGAGGAAGATGGTAAGAAGGGCGTCACAATTTCATGTAACCAGTTCCTCAGTGGTTATATCCTTTGTCCCTCTTCAATACCGAGATTTCCTCGGGTTCTCTTGCGGGTGATGGGCTTGGAGGAGAGATTAATTGGCAATAAACACTGTACTCCTCCTATTACCGTTAAAACGGAGTTATCCCCCCTAAAAGGGTGTCCTCGTATGCAGGACCTTACCCTATTGCACCCTATAATGTCCTAGATCCAGAAGAATTTTCCACCCACACCCCTACCTCTTAGGAGCCTGAAGATGTGCTCCTAATTCATGAAAATGTAGGTGCCAGTTAGGGTGAACCGGAACGACCTGTCTTGGCCCTGTGGCATATGGATGTAATAAAGGTTTCCCTTTACTCAGAGCTACATATAATGCCTCCTCATCTAGTGGACCTGCTTCTTCTATGCATTTCATGGATGACCCATTAAGCTCACAGTATGAGGGGCTCACCATTTTCGCCAGTGCTGGAGCAGAGGGGATCCAGGTAGAGAGACCTCCTAACTGCAGAATGACATGTTTTGAGGTTCCTTAGGCTGCGTCCCCACTGCACAGGACAAATGCCGTCCAGTATTGGTCCTGTTCTGCGGCCATCCCCGCGGGGGGGGGGACGGGACACACACCTTTTCTCCGTGATGAGCGGGGAACAGCCCTTCACATTCATTTGCACATATTCCGTCCGGAAACCGGATGGAAGAATGTGCAGGTAGAATGTTTTGCGGCCAGACCGCGGCTGGAAAAACCACCCGCCGGAAAACCCGTGCATTGGGGATCGCTGCACGGGTTTTCCATAGAGCCCCATTGTGCTCATTTTAGGACGTTTTTTCAGGCGGGCTGAAAAACCGGCCTAAAACCTGTGCCGTGGGGACATGCCCTTTAAAGGGGTTTTCTTACTATAATGATTAGCTTTCAGCATGAAGACTGTTACCAAATACATTGCAAATTTGACTTTAAGGAGATGAGAGATTTTCTCTCTTCTGAGTGCACACAAGTTTCTCTTTGTTACCATCTCTCCTCTTTTATCTGATTCATGGGAGCTGCTGTCCTTCCCTGCTGTGTGTAATCTCTAGAAACGGTGCTTTGTTTGAGAAGGACATGTTTTCACTCTTTAGAGCTCTGTAGTCTTGTGTACTACATGTTTGACATCTCCTGCACTCATGTTGCTGTAATAGGCTTGGGCTGGATTACCACATGTATGCCTCATTGCCTCAGGGTCGTTCACACAGCAGCCTCTGCACAGCAAGTTCTTGAGCAGCATTATTCCACAGCGCAGGTAGCTTCTACTTTTATGGCCGTGGGAATATTGCCAATTGCTGGTATAGAACCACTCACAGCCTGACCAGGAAATTTGAGTCTGAAGCTGGTTGTTATATTTACTATTTTGCCATAGGCAAACTTAAACTCTAACAGTTCTCTAGCTATAAAACACTGAAACTTAACTTTTTATTACGTATAACTCTTAACCTCTATACACACTATTTAAAAACCTGATTTCTAACCTCACCATTTAACCCTTTCTGCTTCTGAAGGAAGGAATAACTCCTTTTCTATTAAGTCTGGTGGAGCACCACCATAAAATAATTAAACAGGAAAGCCTTAATATAATTACAGCAATTTACTAACTCCAGTGAGGGATCCCAAGCTTCCTACTTGGGCAATCGTCCCTAATCTAATGGACACAAAACAAATAAGGCTCCCTTTTGACACCCTCTACAGCGGGTGACACTTGTAGACAGAGGTGAGAAATCCCAATTTAAAACGTAATGCCTGACCTCCCCAACATGTTTCATCAGCTAACCTGGCTTCATCAGGGGTTAGAGGTCCGGTCCCATGTGGTCTAAGCTTACTTCCTTATGTCCTGTTAGATACACAACCTATTCAGGTGCTCACCAATTAGCCATCAGAGAATCCACAAAACCCACTCCCCCTTCCACACTCCTGCATGCACACTAATAATATGTGCTGCTAAAGCTGCCACCATACTCCCATAACAATCCTCAGACAAGTTCACCATCTCCATGGCGGGCTTGTGCCCCATCTTACCATGCTGCCAGCGTACTGTATCAATAGACGCTTCAGCCCTGACTGTGTTGGACTTCCATCTAATTTCTCTCATATTATTGCGTCTGCGTGGCTCACCTAGAATGGACTAAGCAGAATAGGTGTTACATTCCACAGCACACTACCAGCTTTATCAACTTAAGAGGTTAATAGTTATACATAATAAAAGCTAAGTTTTAGTGTTTTACAGATAGAGAACTGATAGAGTTTAAGTTTGCCTATGACAAAATAGTAAATATAGTGATCAGAAGTCACTCTCTGTTCTCGTGAGATTCCCATTTTTTTGGGAGACTATTTGAAGCTGGTTGTGGCTCTGTGAAACAGCATGATGAGAAAACCTCTTTAGCTTAGATGGGGGATGTTCGTATTGGACAGTTCCTTTTAAGGCTCCTAGATTTTAGGCTGCATTCTTGGTTTCGTTCCCATGGCCATAAAAGTAGAAGCTACCTGCGCTGTGGAGTAATGGTGCTGGAGAGCTTGCTGTGCGGAGGCTTCTGTGTGAGCGACCCTGAGGCGGTGCGGCATACGTGTGGTAATCCAGCCCACGTTCACATGCGCTGCTTACATCTTCTGCTGCCTCTCGGGTTAATGTATTGCTTCGAGCAGTCTTCTGCTGTAACAGTTGTGTTGCCATATGTCCTCTGGTACAGCTTGTTGGGTCCAGGCCGGGATGACACCCACTCACCAGTGGGAAATGCCTCGCATATCTTCAGGGGTGGCTTTGTGGCTGAGGAGCAGAAGTTGGTGAGGTCAGTATGGTTCCTCCCTGCCTCCTCCTTCTGCTTTTGAACCTTAAATGGAAATTAAGCTCCTAATTTATACTTCTAGAAAAATGTCATTAATACGACAATGAGCGAGTATTCTATGCCAAGTCCTCATCCATGTGGCCTTAAATTGTAGATTCCAGCAATCTGAGATTGGTCACTAGAGGAGACCCAACCTCGCCACTCTTCTCACTACAAATATTCGCTTTCAACACGTAGGGACAGGTAATTGAAGACTTTTTTTTCCAAAAACATTAGTCTTTTGGTTTTACATTGATTAGATTTCTATGATTACATCCATCTTTGCTTCCTGGTTAGACTGAGAGCAGGGAGTGAGATCCCGGCGACATCAAGATGGATGGAGCACTCTTTATCTCTAACAAGATTACCTTTTTGTTTACAGATAAACAATTGTTTTTACTCCTAACGGCCCTTGTAGTTTTGTTTACTGAAGATCAAATCTCCTTCACTTATGCCTTTGGTGATGTTCAGGGCGTATTTCGGGGGTGGAGGGGGAATTGCGTTGCCCTGTGCCCCAAAATACGTCCTGTGTTTAGAGAGCTATGATTACCTGCCGTCTTCCCTGTCGCGTATTGAATGTCGAGGGAAGGAAGTGACATGTCGATTCTTTCTGGCTTATACTTGGCAGGGATAATGAAAGTGAATGGGGCCGGCACCCCTTGCTAAACACACGGCCTGCACAGGTAAGCGCCGTGTGAACATACCCTTTGAGTAAAAGTTTTCCCATCTTACGGTTTCACAGGCCGTTTCAGACTCGCACTTCCTGGTCAGGCTGTGGGTGGTTCTACCACACTGATGGGCATATCAGCTCTGCTATTTTAAGCTTGGCATGTTAGAGGCATTGGTAATAGAGGGGTTTAAACAGCAGGGCACAAGGATACAGAGCTCTAAAGGATTTAAAATTTGACAGTAAGAAACATGGACAAGCTCCTGTGCTGCTGCTAAGGCACCGCAAGAAGTGATGTCACCAGCTCTGGTTGCAGCCGGTGACCTGGGGAAGCTTCTATACACAACTAGGAGATGAGAACTGTTCTAGCTCTGAAAGGAAGCAAAATTAGGACAGCAGTGTATTCGGTAATCTTTATTCTCCTTTGCACCCTTATGCCTCTAGAGTTCACTCTTGTACCTCTTGATAGACCTGATAAGCTCTCCACTGCTCATATGTATGCTCCCGATTGTACTGTACATTTAATGACACATATGTTGCTTTTTTGCCTGTTGGCGACTTTCCTTTTATTATACATAAATCCAACATCATTTAACATGTTATGTACTTGTCAAATATGTGGCTATGTCTAATGCAATTGTAATTTGCTTGATTAATCTTCTGTGACATATTCTCCGTTTTTAACTATGATGCTTTGTCAATTTTGATACTTTTTGCAATAAACTCTATTTTGCTCATCATGCACGGTGTGTGTTGTGAATGGATCCCGTGGCTTCCATCTTCCCCTCTGCACCGGAGGTTCCGAACATACCTGCGAGTGCTGCTATACGCCTGCAGTTGGCCAGTGCGTACTTTCAGCAGCGCTACGGCCCGGCTTCCTGTATTTTCCCTGACACGTACTCCCCTAAAAGAAGTGACATGTCGCTTCTTTTTAGTGGCACCTACTGTGCACCAGGGAATACGCCCTCAATGAGGGCTATGACTTTGCCGTATTTGCCGGGCGCATTGTAGTGCAATAATGCCCCACAAATCCAAAGACTAAGGGTATGTTCACATGTTGTTTTTCAATCTGAAAAGCTGTGTAAAACGTATCCAAACGCGTACCCGAAGTGCCTTGCGTGTTTGGATAGGTTTTCTGTGCAGGAGAAACGCACCCTATAGTTTTTAAATAGGGCGTCTGCTGCGCAAGTCGGATCAAGAATGGACGTGAATTCTTTGAATGGATCCGAAAAGACTCATGTGAAACGCGCATCGCCGATCAGACGTCCGCACACCGATGCATGTTTTGCATTGAAACTAATGTAAATGTCTGCCCCTCACCTCCTGTCTCTTTCCCCCTCCTTGTAGATTGTAAGCCCTTGCGGGTAGGGTCCTCTCTCCCTCTGTCATGCCAATTGTCATTATCCCTTATCACTGTACTCGTTTGACTTATGTAATGTATGTAACCCCCTCGAATGTACAGCGCCCTGGAATCAATGGCGCTTTAAAATACTTAATGATAATAAATCACACTGTACATTGTTAGATGCGGGTTTGGATTCGTGTTTTGGACCCAAACATGCATCAAAGAAACACTGTGTGAGCATCCCCTAAGACTAGAAGGCCTCTTTCACACGGCTTATTTTGGGCACGGATTTCAGTTAGTATTGCGAGCCGTACTGCGCTGGAATCCGTGCCAGCCATTACGGTAATCCACAGTTCTCATAGAGAACTATGGATTCAGTCTCTCCTCCTCGCTCGGTAAATGCGGGGAGAAAGTGACATGCACATTATCGTGGCGGGATATGCGCCGTGGATAATGGATGTCTATGAGGCCGGCGAGCAGCCGCCCCGTACTCAAGCCGTAATTGCGGGGCGAAATCAGTCCCGCAATTATGGCTTGAGTAAGCCGTGTGAACCCTGCCTAAATGTAACTACTCCTTAAAGGGGTTTTGCCAGGACGTGCCTTATCTGATAAGAAGCAAATGTAAACAAAGCCAAGCTGAGCAGAGACACAGTCAGAGCACATAGCCATGCAAAAGGGATCGTGTGAATGTTCACTCAAATAATCAAACTACAACTAGTGGATTCTGTATACAAAAGACAACATATTTCTACCCGGTGCCTTGAAAGCTTCTTCAGCTCCCTTTCATCAGATAAGAAGCTTCCTCTGCACAAGCCCGGCCAGCAGCTCCTGTCAGGTCGTATCTAATAGAAGCTTTTAAGTAACTAAGGGCAGGTAAGGCAGCCTGTAGCTCTCTCAGACTGCAATATTTTCAATCACATATATTTAGAAAAGTGATTAAATACCCATTTTGGAGGATCCCACGTCAACATTACATCGTGACAAAACCCCTTTAATATATTGTTACATAACTGGAGACCCCATGGTCAGCAAATGACCATGTCCCCGTAGGCCGCCTATGGTGTCGCTGATAAAGTAGTTCCGTGTTATGGTGTTCCACGCATGTGGTCAGTAAAAGGCCAAGATGTCCCTAAGGTTGTTTAATGGCGCCTACCTTGGAGGGTGGCTTAGGTTCCTGGCTAGAGCTGTCTGGGCCATCATCTGCGAGTGGCCGAGCAGAGCTCTGTGGAGGTACGCGCCAGAGTTCCAAATCCAAGATGGCGTCTTCTCGCTATGCTGGTGCTTCGGCCAAGCTCCATCTGTGTCTGTAAAAAGTGGAGAACCGTTCCTTCTGTCTCCGGACCTTGTCCATCCCTGCTCTCCGTGTCTGAGCCGCTTGGGACCCCTAGAGTGACGTGGTGGGCTTGGAGTTGACGCTGGTTAAAGTGCAGCATGATGGCGGGCCTGCAGCTGTGTATGACTATGCTTTTCCAGTGCAGAGCTCTGTACAAGCAGTAGAGGGAGAGCTGTGAGGCGTTATTTTGGGTATCCAGAACTTTGTCTCGGCATTATCTGCCACTCTAGTCCTTGGTCACACAGCCTGGGCATGAGCTGCTGCCTGTGTATAGTAAGCACAGGCCTTCCTGTACAGTATCAATGGCCAATTGGCTCTGTTTTTAGTGAAACATTACAATTCCCTACTTGGACCAGTTTAGCCAATACACAGCATTTTAGTGCAGCCTTTCCAAGAACTGAGGTAAAGTAGAGTTCAGGTATGTCTCCTCAGCTGCTGCACACTTGGTATTGGTTTGTACATGTCTGCGCGGCTTCATCACTCTCTACTAGCCTGGCTGGGGCCTGCTTCAATTATTATTTTATTTATTTTTTTGTGTGCAAATTTACTGCTTTTTGCTAGATTTGTAATAGTTAGGCCTCCTCATTACAGTGTATGGCATTACAGCAGACCCCCCTCCAAGACCTGGCTGTATGGGATCTGTAAGTGTGGAATAGCTTCATCAGCCGTGACCACCCTAAACTGCTACACAGAGGCTGGAGCGGCATTAGAGGACTGAATAGTACTATTGAAGTGTCTGCTTAGCGTTTCTTTGGAAGGGAAGATCTCTCCTTAAGGAGAGCACCGAACAATCGAACGGCTTGTAGAGTTTTTGTTTTGCCTTTTCGCCCTCTACTTAGCATCTGCATATCACAAGGCATTATGGGAAAGGGGCTGAGACGCCCACACGCCCTCTGTGGTGTAACAAATCCTCAATTGCTTTTGACCCACGAGTCCTGAGAAAGCAAAAAGGATTTTAGCCAAGCCATTATCTCTCATCTGCAGACAACGCTGTTTCGGGATTTTTGTCCCTCTTCAGTGCAGAGTGATACTAGCTTGGCTGTGTGGGAGGCATCGAGTAGCTCAGGAAGGGAAGATCTCTCCTTAAAGAGAGCACCGAACAATCGAACGGCTTGTAGAGTTTGTTTTGCCTTTTCGCCCTCTACTTAGCATCTGCATATCACAAGGCATTATGGGAAAGGGGCTGAAAAGCCCACAGCGCCCTCTGTTGGTTGTAACAAATCCTCAATTTGCTTTTGACCCACCGAGTCTTGCTTTCTCAAGTAACACATGTCCTGTACTGCTCTATACATGTGCCAGGCTGAGCGGCTACTTTGGGCACCAGGTGAGGGCCCATGTTCTTTCTTTCTGGTACATTGTATATAAAGTTCATGACCCAAATAAGCTCCTGTCCTCATATAGAAAGTGATTTTTCAGCTTCCAGCAGCTCTTTCTGATATATGTAAGGACGCGCTTTATCTGGATTGCCGTTTGCTTTGTTTTCTTTATTCATTTTGCATTATGTCAGGGACGTTTTGGGGCCTCGAAAACCAATTGTTTCCATAGGGTCATGGTTTCATCATACAACGGTCGTCCCATAACCAATAAATATTGTATGTGGAGGGAGCACTGCAGAGGATCTGTGCACCACTATAGGCCTGAACAGCAGAGTTAGTATGAGAAAAATACTCCATGTTCACGTGAAAAACAGTGTTAACAGGCCCTGACATTACCTCTGCCATTACATGTTTGCTGATTTTCACTGATGGTGACCTATTCTGTAGGTGGGGGTGGGGGGGTGGTACAGAAGAAAACCCACTCAGTTTGCAGATGAAACGGGCCCCCTTTTGGTGCTCGCTGCTCATGTTACCTGTCTCAGGACCGTGATGACGCAGTTATGAATTTTTTTTTTTAAATCCCTCCATGCTACACGTCCAGGCAGTGATTGTATACATCTCTGTACGGATGTTCTGGAATGTTCCCGTAGAGGACGTAGCTGTGCGAGTGGCGAGCCGGCTGTCAGCGCTAGCTAGGTTCTCCACAGAGAAGACGGGGATGGTTTATTACCAGCTCTGCCTTCCTGATCACTGTGCATACAGAATAGCAGGAAGCCCTCCTGTCTGTCAGCTGTCACCTGACCGCCGGGGCTCAGTAGTTACAGATGCTGCTGGGTCAAAACAGACCCAGATCAGCTCTGTAGTCAATGCAGGGGTTTGTCCTTTACCCCTGAAATGGGGCGAATGTAAAAAAGGATTTAAAATGCCCACTTCCCCTTCAAGTCTTTTTTTTTTTTTATTCTATTTATAAATGACTAAAATGACGAAAATGTATCACTAAAATAAGTTGTGCTATTGTCACTTTGCTTTTTTTTTTTTTTTTTTTGTTTTTTTTTTTTTTTAATTTATTTTTACAATTTTCCTTCATATTATGGAAATAAAAGTGCATGTAAAAATTTACATAAAAGTAATGTCAAACCTATTATGGATAAAAGGCTAAAAAAATTAGTAGAATAACAATGCGAAAAAGCATTGCGTGTACGAAGAAAAAGGAAAACGTGCCTGGTCAGATAAAGAGGGAGGGAGTAAACTGCTTGGTTAAGCTATGGTCTTGGTTTTGGTTGTGGCCTGGGGTAGATGGTGACTGTTCCATACATTGGTAACCTGGGATGAATGTGTATCTTGCTTTACGATAGGACTCTGAGTGGTTCCTCTGTGTGGCATCTGGTTAGTGCACAGGTCTTGGCATATCCGCTAAGCAGAGGTGGCATATGTGGTGTGAACAGAGGCTTCTAGCAGCTGGTAGTGTTCTTGGTACCTGATCCCAAACTCTTCCCACCCCCCTCTAGATATGTTACCCCTTAAGGGCAATTTGGCTAATGAAAGTTGTAACCTGATTGGCTGCCTCCCTGAAACTACTTTCTGCAGCATCGGGGAGCAGCAGTTCTACATAATGCAGGGGAGTGTGACGGGTACTCACAAGTGTAAGTGGAGTAGTCACCCCCGACTCTGCTAGACGACTATCCATACCAGACTGAGCATGCATTATTGGTGGTCTGGCAGACTGCCTGCTCAAAGTATAGTGGGAAACTCTAGATCAGAGGTCTTCAAACTGCGGCGGCCCTGTAGCTGTTGGGAAACTACAACTCCCATCATGAATTTATATAATCTAGAACAGTGGGCATGATGGGAGTTGTAGTTTCCCAACAGCTGGAGGGCCGCCGCAGTTTGAAGACCCCTGCTCTAGATCCATCAGTCCCCAAAGTGTTCTGACCCATCTTGTGGCAGAGCTTTTGGGCCTTACGCCATCACTGGCCGCTTCTGTTTTGGATCGGGTTCCAAACTGGTTCTGGAAGCCTCGGCTTGTTTTTTGTATGGGATATGTGGCACCATTGCACATAATCCCTCTGTCTGAAGTCACACCCACAGCGCACTCACGTGTAATTAGCCTAACAAGTCACATCATTTAATTGCTATGTGCTTAATTGCTACATACAGATTTGTTTTTTTTTTATTTTCATCCACTAAATTGCTGCAAAGCTTTCATCACTGCTTCATTGCAGGAAGAAAAGTGGTGTTTGAAGGGAAGGCTTCATGTCCAATACTGTAGTACACGTTATTATCGCTATATATGTGCATTTTGTTTCCATGTATCATTAGTCGCCAAAAATTCAATGTTGAGACCTAAGGTTCAATTTATTGAGCCCACTCATAGTAGCCATAGCAAATATCACTAGGAGCTTCCATTATAAAGTGGTATTATTCAGCACCCCACCAAAGCTAAATTTGTATCACCTAAGTACCCCAGGGTAATCTCCTCCCGTCACAGAAGTACATGCACAGCCAAACATGTATGTTGTAAAGAGGGATTTAGCCAGTGCGTTAAAGATGGTGGCTAGGACTTAGAATCTGAGGATGTTTCCTTGTTGTATTTTATAATAGTGTGTGTGATATAAATATATATAAATAAATGTCTGTGTTCAGTGTTAACTGGCAGGGGAAGCATAACAGCGTTCTCTTACATGATCTAGATAAGCCTGTGAAAATAGGAAATTTGAAATTAAAGGGGTTGTCTCACTACAAGGATTGCTGCTTATGTTAAAGATCTTGCAAAAACAAGTCACTTTGTAATATATGTCCCACTAACGTGTCCTACATTTCTAGATATCCCCTCTTGTATGGGACTGCATCGCTCCTCAAGTCACAATAGCTACAGACCTGTTTGATCCCTCATGATAGGCTGCCAGAACTGGTTGCTATAGCTACAGACCTGGCTTTTACTGCAGCCTAAAGGAAGCCAGTAAACGCACCCCTGAATTCAAAATGAAACCAAGAAAACAGGACAAATCAATGTAGTGAGACAACCTCTTTAAGGGTCCGTTCACACAGGCTGCATCTGGTGTGGATTAGGTTTGGGGATCTTACTGCCATTTCTTCTAGATTGACGTCGATGAGAGAAGCCAAAACCTGCAGGAAAAGTTTTGCAGATTTTG
Organism: Phyllomedusa bahiana; assembly: GCA_025379985.1. Taxonomy (NCBI): domain Eukaryota; kingdom Metazoa; phylum Chordata; class Amphibia; order Anura; family Hylidae; genus Phyllomedusa; species Phyllomedusa bahiana. Next base: position 51,062 of record JAODAL010021597.1, read on the forward strand.
CCTTCCATTGAAGTCAATTGTAGAAAAATCTGTAACACAAGCCGAAAAATCTGTCGCAAGCAGATTACAGGTTTGGTTCACAACTTTTCCTGCAGGTTTTGGCTTCTCTCATCGACGTCAATCTAGAAGAAATGGATTTTGCTGTGGATTTTGCCACTAATCCATAGCAAAACCCTTAGACGGTCTACACAGCACTGGGTTCTCATTGGATTTTCAGCAGATTCAGTATTTTGAATCCACCAAAAATCTGACTGTACCTAGCGCTGTGTAGATCTCAGTAGAAAATTGGGCTCTAGTCTACTGAAGCCGCCGTCCGTCTGTCTTCTATCTTCCGCCGTGTACTGGGCCGCCATGAATGTTACATGCAGATTTACACGAGGATTCAGCATAAAATTCTCCCCTACACATGAAATGAGTGAAATCTGCGGTGAAATTGATGCACTGCAAGTTTTAAGATCCGCACCACAGATCGGCTTCCATGTGGATAAAATCCGTAAAGTCTCATCCACTTGCTTAGTACTGTGCTGCTGTGGAGGTGTGAACTCACCCCCTTGTCGCTGGTTGTATGCAGCACTTTACAGCAGGTCCCTATAGGGCTCGTCACATTGGGTGAGAGGAAAAAGCTAATAATCCCCGTCCGTGCAATCACTGAGTGAAGAAGCTTTTGCGTTAAGCACCGGCCACTTCCTATCTTGCCCACATTTGGTCCGTTGCGCCCCAGGATCTGCATCACTATCTGCCGCAATCCCCAGGCTGAGGTTTCCCAGTTGTGGGTCAGCTTCCTGTTGCAGTGCGGCTGGTGGGATGTGAGCCGCAGGCGCCGGTCAGCCCCCTCCCGCAGAGCAGGGGGTAGCAGGCATGGCAGCCTATTCTCTCCCCTGCATTCCCAGACTGGTCCCAGTCTGTCCTGCATTCCCATTTGTGGATGTCATCAGGAGGGACTGCATTCCTTATCTCAGGCGAACGCTTCCTGTCTGTATTGTGTGACTTGTCTGTACTGATGCTACTTGTGCCGCTGCTTCCTCTGCCACCTCCGTCGTCTTACTCAGTCCTTGCAGTTCTCCGGTGAATGACGGATACATTAAGGCCATGTCCCCACTGCACGGGTTTTAGGACGGTTTTTCAGCCGGTTTGCGGTTTTTTCAGACCGCCTGAAAAACCGGCCGAAAATGAGCACAATTGTGCTCTATGGAAAACCTGTGCAGCAGTCCCCACTGCACGGGTTATCCGCCCGGCGGTTTTGTTGCCGGCGGACCGGCGACAAAACATTGAACATGCACAATCTTCCGTCCGGTTTCCAGACAGAACATGTGCTTCTCAATGGGAGGGGGGAGGACTGCAAATCTGGACAAATACCGGCCGGTATTTGACCACTGCCGTGTGAACAGCCCCTAAAGGATCCATGGTCTTCTAGCCGCAGTGCAGAAATCGGGGCAGACCTCCTCCTGGAGATCAGTGTGCTTCTTAGGCTCCACAGTAAATTGCGTTCATAGTCGTTAGGATTAGCTCGAGGACTCTACCACTCCCAGAAAATGCCCTCATTTACTGCTTATGAATGAATAGGTCTGAAAAACTCTCCATTCACGCCGATATTTGTGTGACCATTCTCCCCGCAGCCTGTACCCCTGTCCGGTACACCCCCCCCCCTCGCCTGTGCCTCTGTCCAGTGTGTCGCCCTCCCCCACCACCACCACGGCTTGTGCCTCAGTCCGGGGTGTCGTGTCCCCCCCCCCCCCCCCTTCCAACCACCACCAAAACCACGGCTTGTGCCTCTGTCCAGTGTGTGTGTGTGTCCCCACCACCACCAAAACCACGGCTTGTGCCTCTGTCCAGAGTGTGTGTCCCCACCACCACCAAAACCACGGCTTGTGCCTCTGTACAGTGTGTGTGTCCCCACCACCACCAAAACCACGGCTTGTGCCTCTGTCCAGTGTGTGTGTCCCCCACCACCAAAAACCACGGCTTGTGCCTCTGTCCGTGTGTGTGTGTCCCACCACACCAAAACCACGGCTTGTGCCTCTGTCCAGTGTGTGTGTCCCCCACCACCACCAAAAACCACGGCTTGTGCCTCTGTCCAGTGTGTGTGTCCCCACCACCACCAAAACCACGGCTTGTGCCTCTGTCCAGTGTGTGTGTGTGTGTGTCCCCACCACCACCAAAACCACGGCTTGTGCCTCTGTCCAGTGTGCGTGTGTGTCCCACCACCACCAAAACACGGCTTGTGCCACTGTCCAGTGTGGGGTGTGTGTCCACCACCACCAAAACCACGGCTTGTGCCTCTGTCCAGTGTGTGTGTGTGTCCACCACCAAACCCACGGCTTGTGCCTCTGTCCAGTGTGTGTGTGTGTGTGTCCCCACCACCAAAACCACGGCCTGTGCCTCTGTCCAGTGTTGTGTCCCCACCACCACCAACCACGGCCTGTGCCTCTGTCCAGTGTGTGTGTGTGTGTCCCCACCACAACCACGGCCTGTGCCTCTGTCCAGTGTGTGTGTGTCCACACCACAACCACTGACTGTGCCTCTGTCAAGTGGGTGTGTGTGTGTCCCCACACAACAAACACGGCCTGTGCCTCTGTCCAGTGTGTGTGTGTCCCCACCCAAAACCACGGCTTGTGCCTCTGTCCAGTGTGTGTGACCCACCACCACAACCACGGCCTGTCCCACTTTCCAGTGTGTGTGTGTGTCCCCACCACAACCACGGCCTGTGCCTCTGTCCAGTGTGTGTGTGTGTGTCCCCACCACAACCACGGCCTGTGCCTCTGTCCAGTGTGTGTGTGTGTCCCCACCACCACCAAAACCACGGCCTGTGCCTCCATCCCCCTACCTACATCTTCTTGGGCATTGAGCAATCCAATCTGTGCGTAGGTAAGCACTATATTTGCGGCCCTGCAGTCATGTTGATCAGGCCCTCCTCCTATAGGTGAAGTCGGCTTGTTGAGATTTTCGGAGCTGCTTAGAGATCAGTGACGGGAGCTGTTTTACTAATGTGACTTTCCTGTGTGTTGTGTAGTCAAAATAAGAGAGAGGAAGTTGGTGGAGATGAACAATAGCGCGGCCCGGGAAGCTGGGATGTGTCATGAGACCAGAGGGCACACCATTCACCTCACCGTGGTATTGGGCCATACTTTGGGTAGCACCAACTAAAGCTGATAACAAGGAACACTCACATCCAGCAGTCACCAAAGATCATTTGTAATCCAGAATTATGAGGTTTCAACTAAACTAAACCTCTCTCTCATCACCCTGCTTTATCATGAATTTTCTTGCTATGCTGGAGACCTGTACATTAGGGATGTTGCTGGTATACAGTATGTAAAGGCTGAACCCTCCAGTTTTAGGGGATCGGACCTGTGTGTAGGGAGGGCTCGAACGCTCCAACCCCACTGGCTTGTTCCCAACTTGTGGGATCCCTCTAATTTCAGGGAAATAGGGCTCATACTTGTTGATGGGATCTGTTATAGCGGCCACTTTACCATCTCCAGTGGTATCCCATGTGTACAGAGCTTTCCAACTCGCCCACAGCACTGGCTCTTTTTAGACTGGTGTGATGTACGGTATGCACTGATCACCCAACACATATATATGGCGTGTTTAACAGTGTGTCCTACAGTTGAGTATCTCCCACTGTAAGCACAAGCCATGTATCGGGCATATAATATACCAGTGCTCTAAAATTGCCGGAACTGCTTACAGCTGGGGCGCGCTATTCACATTGGAGGGCCGGTATAAGATGCAACAACCTTTTTGGTTGAGTTCTCATCAACAACATCATGGGTTTATCGGAGCAACAGCAAGAAGTATCGTAAAGTGTTTTATTTTGGAAACAAGGCAATAAGTGTCTTTACCAATGCTGGAGTGCCACATATAGGGGGCCCAGGAGCCACATGGTTGGGACCCGGTTTAATGGAAACTATTAAAAGATTTTGTCATCACAATGATTAGCTTTTAACATGTAGGGAAGGGTAAACAAAGACTATTACCAAATACATTGCTGTTCTGATTGTGACTGGTTGTGACTTGCTCTAACCTTGTGCACTACAGTTTATAAACCTCCAGCAGTCAGTCACTGTAACAGGAATAGCTAGGAATAGCAGAGTTGATATGCCAATCACTGCTGTAGAACTACCCACAGCCTGAACAGGACGTGTCTGAAGCTGCCTGTGGCTGTGTGAAACGGCTTACTTTGACTTTTACTATGAATATTGATGATAGTCCACATTAGATGGGGGGGAAAAAATATGCAAAATTATTTCAAGTAAATGTTGGATTTGTGTCCAATTTTCTGTGCTGAATATATTATCTTTATAGTGGTTAGAGCTCTATTTTTCCTGATGGTGCTCATCAGATCCCCTGTTTAGTATATGAACACTATGTTTTAAGTGCCTTAACTTCCCCTAGAGGTGGGTGCAGGCACCCAAAATGTTAGACGATGACTTATCGCTAGAATATGCCAGATTTGTTTAATATGTCCGGGTCTCAGAGGTGGGACCCGGACATCTCTCCAAAACAAGGCTTGCTTCTTCATGGGCTTGTGTGACCTGAGGTCACTTTTCACACTGGTGTAAAGCGGAGATCTCCACACCAGGACATACTCCACTCCAACGTGTAGGTTATAATCCACTGTTCTTTGTTTTAAAGTGTGACCAAACACAAGGATCAATCCAACCTGCCATGGAGAACAGCAATCCTTCTGCCTCAGGGTCTCCTCAAATGCATGGAGAAGATGGCAACTACTTCACACCATTTATAGATACAAAATAGTTTGTGGCAAAACCCTTTTAATTTCTGTATAGATACTAAATCCCCAAAGTGACTTCCTTACCTGTTATCTGCTCAGGACAGAAGATAACCAAATCATGCGGTGTCATGAACTGCTGCAGGGGTTAGAGAGAGGGGGGCCCAAGCAGAGCGAGGAAGCAAGGGAGCGTCTGCAATGTTTACTAAGATAATTACATTACAACAGTGGATTCTCTATACAGCAGAAAGCCTCATACACTGCACACTTCTCCCCAGCCCCTTGCAAGCTCCTCCTTGTTCACTGTCATCAGATAAGTGCAAACACGCAAGCATGGCCAGATCAGCTCCTGGTCGTGTCTAATGTAAACTTTTAAGTAACTAAGGGCATGTAAAGAAAGCTGTAGCTCTCACAGGCTTGACTTTTTATAATCACATATATTTAGAAAAATGATTACCCATTTTGGAGGATCCCACGTCAACATTACATTGTGGTAAAACCCCTTTAATATGGTGGTCCAACATTTCTGTTATACAGTTCTAAATCTGATACATATACAAAAGGGTATTAAATGGGTATTCCCACATTAGACAGTGATGGCATATTGCCATCATAGAAGAAGTTTCGAGGCTCGTTTTGGAGATTGAAGTGGGGTCTGGGCCTTCAAAACAAGCCTCGAAACTTCTATGTCCTGAACAGAGAGGTGGTTGGGATTCTCTCATAGACATGAATGGGAGTTCAGAGTATAGCTGAACCACGATCATTTCAATGGGAGAGTCCTGACTACCTTCTGGGGCTCATTTTTAAGATGGGTGTGTGTGTCACCTCTGAGACCTGCACTGATCAGACCATGATGGAATATCTTAGCAATATGCCATCACTGTCTAATGTGGCAATACCCCTTTTAACTTTTGTATATGTATCGGGTTTAGAAATGTTGACCGCCATATTAATTTCTATATAGATACTAAATCCCAAAACTATTATCTACAAATGGTGTGAAGTAGTTGCCATCCTCTCCATGCATTTGAGGAGACCCTGAGGCAGAAGGATTGCTGTTCTCCATGGCAGGTTGGATTGATCCTTGTGTTTGGTCACACTTTAAAACAAAGAACAGTGGATTATAACCTACACGTTGGAGTGGAGTATGTCCTGGTGTGGAGATCTCCGCTTTACACCAGTGTGAAAAGTGACCTCAGTCACACAAGCCCATGAAGAAGCAAGCCTTGTGTTTGAGGTGAAGGGATCCCATCATTGAATGGGCTGATTTTCTAATAATTAGTTTCTTCCCTATTATACTGTCACAAAAGACCTGTTCTTTGATCAACTCCCTATTGTATAAAGCCAAGGCCAATGATTCAAGGACATAATAGACCCCCCACCCCTACACACACCATTCCCTGAAGCAATGACTTCTGGCCTAAAAGGAGAACATCCTATAGCCTTTTATCTGTATTGCATCAGGTTACAATTTACCACCTAAGAAAATGTACCCGTTTCTAAGAACATCTAATGTGTCAGAAGTTTTGAAGGATGGGTTCTAGGCCCTGGCATGGTCGGAAGCCTCCCATTACATGTAATGTACCTTTTAGGAGTACCCCTTTTCTTCTTTGCTTCCGAGAGGAGGTAAGCAAAGCATAGGTAATGACCTGTCTGCCGCAACCCCCTTCCTTCCAGGGGGAGTCGAAAAAAGCGGTTCTGATCCAAAGGGGCACAGTGCCTTGTGCCCTTTACAAAGGTCCTCACAGTGAAGAACTGCATTAAGCTTCTTTGTAACTATAGAACTACTATACCCTTCTTTTTGGCTTTCATGTTATTCTTGAAGGGGTTGTCCCACACCCCAAAAACATTTGCCCCAAATGGTATAAAAATGGCAAAAAAAACCTATTCCTCCTTAGACCATTGCAGATCCAGTGTTTAGCTCAGCTGATCAGTGGTCACTTCTTGTTCCAATAACCAATCGGGACGTGATCAGTCATGTGCTGGATGGGTGTAAGGGGATGTTCACACAGCGCTTTGAATACAGTTATTGGATCCGAAAAAGTATTCAAAAGCGCTGCATAAAACGCATCCAACATGCGGCCAGAGTCCGCTGCGTGTTTGGAAGCATTTTTGCTGCTGCAGAAACGAACCCTAAAGTTTTATATAGGGCGCCTGCTGTGCCAAATGTATCAAGAATTGACATGTCAGTTCTTTGAACGGATCCGAAAGACACTCGTCTGAACGCCAATGCGTGTTTTACATTGAAAACAATGTAAATCACACTGCACATTGTTAGATGCTCGTTTGGGTCCGTTTAGGGTCCGAAATGCTGATCCAAACACAAATCCAAAAACGCAGTGTGAACATACCCTAAACATACCGCAGACCACCCCCCGCAGCTTCACCGTTGGATTGTAGTGGAATTTAAAGAGTCCTGTCTTTTGAGTTTTGTGTGTACATTTTATTTTTTTTACCTTTTAGGCTATGTCCACACGGCTTATTTGCGGGACGTATTTACGCCCCGCAATCACGCTGTGTTGGCAGGGGGCCGGCACCTCGCCGTCCCATAGACTATCATTACTAGCGGCGCGTATGCGCTGTGAATAAGTAGCATGTCACTTCTCTCCCCGCTCGCCGTTTTTTGCAAGCCAGGAGAGGAGACGTAATCCATAGTTCTCTATGAGAGCTGTGGATTACCGTAATGTCTGGGCCGTATTCCAGCCATAATTCACGCAGTACGGTGCGTAATTACTGACTGAAATACGTCCCATTTTAAGCCGTGTGAGCATGGCCTTACACAGCACTGGATTCTCATCAGATTTTTAGGTCTACACAACACTGGGCACAGTTGGATTTTCAGCAGATTCTAAATATTGAATCCGACTGTGCCCCGCGCTGTGTAGACCTCAAAAGCAAATCCGTGCTGAAGTCTACACCGCACAGGGGTTCTACTGACGCCGGCGTCCGTCCCCCGGAAGATAGAACATGTTCTGTCTTCTGCCGTATTCCCATAGCCTCAGTGCATGGGCCCGTCGGGAATCCAAACTCTGACCGCCTTTTTTTTGCACAAAAACCGTGGTGCGGGGAAGTTAAAGTACCGCCAGATTTCCAATGGTATTTTAACTTGGCCTTAGGAGCATTCCTATTTGGACAACTCTCTTCTGTGTGCCCTGTAATATCAGTCATAGAGAGGGGTGGACCCTCGTCCTCCATAATAACCTGTGTCAATCTGTGTGAGCGCTGACGCGTTTGACTTGGCCTCTCCGAGTACAGTTGCATGAAATCCCACCTTTATAGAGTGGTGAGGACATAACGTGCTGTATCTTCCACAATCACCAGACACTGCACACTAGAGGAGTTTGGGTCTATGATCCGCTGTGTGGGTGGATGTAGTCGCTTTCATAAGGAAGGTCCAGCGTGTTCCCTTTAAATTGCTCCGCATTATGCAACTAGTAGTTTACTGCCCGGCTGGTTATTTTACCGGTTGTGGAAGGTTCATCATGTTCTGCCCTGGGTCTGTTCGAATGTAAGCAATTGTTCTGAGTCACTGTGCTTCAAAGCCGCATAATCCTCTGAACAGCAGCACGGCTGCTTTGTGTCCAGCTTTGTAAAGCTTACGGCGGAGAGGAATATGCTCGCTTTAACCCTTTCACCTCCCTCTGTCTTGTTTTCAAACCGGACAAGGTTGTTTGACTTGTTTCCAGATGGGCATGCTGGGAGTTGTGGTTTCATAGCTGTGGAGCCCACCGATAAGAGACTACTAAATGTCAGATTATGTATCTGAAACTGATCTGCATTCCCTTTTCTATGCAAATCGCCGTAGAAAGGCTTCCTGGAACTTATATATACGTGTGTGTGTATGTAATATCTATGTCCAACTGTTAAATGTTTCAGCACTTTTTGCTCAACTTTTTGATCTCGATCAAGAAGCTTAAAGGTAAAATTCCCTTCAGGTGTTCGATCCCTGAATTGCCCAATAAATTTAGGGGATCAATTTGAATTTGGATGTAAACTGTTCTCATCATGCTGTTCACATTTTGACATCATAAGACCGAGCCACCTTACAATTGATGAACAGTACCTCACCTTTGTGAGGCTTCAAGCAAGATGCTCTCAGATGGAAGTGACCACTGAGCTTATATGGTCAGTGTCATCAGCAGGTTGCAACAGAGACTGGAAGAGTCACAGAAAGGGAAAAGACTAACGGCAAGGGTACCTGACCACACCACCAGACACGGGCATTGTGGTCTTGCATGGGCGCATCTAAGCTGGACAAGGCACTAGTGGTCCTCAGTGCTGTTCAGTGATGAAAGTCGATTCACTTGACGTAAAGGAGAGCGCTATGCAGCCAGGTCAGGTGCCCTTGCCGGCCGTCCAGCACGCAGACCACACTGTAGATGGTTACAAATGGTCTCACGTGATTGTCGAACCTCTTTAGACTGGCTGGGTTGTGTGGCATACATTTTTTCGGGGTTTTGCGGGCATTTGTTTACTATGGAGTGGTCTTTAGGAGGGGGATGGGTCATATGGGCGTCTCTTCTTTTCCTTCTGTGATCCCGTCTCTCTGTATCTTTTTGCTTTGGGGTTTTTTTAAAAAGGGCCAGTATGTTTTGGGTTTTTTTGGAATAATTATATATGTGTATTAAATATTGTAATTTAAATGTTTAATTTTTGTATTTATTAAATTAATATTATAGTATATTATAGTTTATTATTGATTTAATTTAAAAATTAATGATTAAATGTTTATTATGTATTAATTTATTTTATTGGGGGTTTAAAATTATGAAATGTATATTGTTTTCGAATTGTTAAATTTTTAAAACTTATATATGTATTAAATTAATTGAAATGATAAAAAAGGGAAAAATGAATATACTAGTTAAAATCCATGTTGGGGTTTATGATTAAAAAATGGTATTATGTATTAAATTTTGTTTAGTTATAAATTATTATTATAAAACTATAATATATTGGGGATATAATAGTAATTTATATATATTTTAATATATGTTATTATTTTTTGTTTAATTTTATAGTAAACAATTTTAAAATATTACTTATTTTTTTTTGTTATTCTTGTATTATTTTTAAAAAAATTTTTAAAATTTAAATTTCCTCTATTTTTATATTAAAAAGGTTTAATATTTAAATTTATATATAAGAATATTATTATTTTAAAAAAAAATTTGTTTTTTTTTTTTGTTTTTTTTTTCTTTGGTGGGTTTTTTTTGGGTTTTTTGTTTTTTTGTCAAATAAAAACCAAAAACCATAAAATAAAAATTAACCCCATTTAAAATAAACCAAAAAACACTAAATTTTAATCTAAATACAAAATTCCACATCCCCTTTTTTCCCAAATAAAATTTTAACCTAAACCCCAAACCTAAAAAAAATCTTAACAACAAAACATAACACAAAAAACCAAAAAAAACACACACATACACCACACCCCAACAACCAACAAAACACATAACACACATTAACACCCCCACACACACCTACACCACATACACACACAAACACAACACAAAACACAAAAACAACACAACACACACAAAACACCAAACCCCTCAAACATACAAACACAACCTTTACAAACACACACACACACAACACAACACACCCCACATACACACACACCACACATACACACACCATAAAACCCAAACCCCACCCACACACACAACCAAACACACACACAACACCCAAACACACATAACACCACAAATACCACCCCCCAAAAAACCCACACAACACACACACATACACACACACTTTTCACACCAAAACCCTGTCACACACCATAACACACACAACACAACACATACCACACACAAAACACACCACTCCCAACCACCAAAACCACACACATACAACACAACCATACACAAATTAAACACAATACACCACAATACACAAAAAACACCATACACACACCACACACCCCAAAAACACACCACATACCACCCCACATACACATTACACACACACACAACTACACACACAACACATACCCTATACACACCCAAAAACAAAAACATTCACACACCCCACACACACAATCCACACACACATACACACACCACAAATACACACACAACATACACCAACAACCAACACACCATCAAAAATACCAACACACACACCAAACATACCACACACCACACAAAAACACACATACACAAACAAAATAACATAAAAAACACACAACAAAACACATACACACAACACCATACACAACACCACACACACACCTACACACAACAAAAAAACACACACACCCAATACACACACAACACAAACACACACACACACACATACACCACCACACATAAAACCCACAACATACACACACCACACATTACACACACACAACAAACACACACATACACACACAAACATAACCAAACACACATACAAACATTCACACAAAATATACACACACCCACATTTTAACACCCACAACACACACACCATACACACACACACACAAACCCACACACAACCACACACCACCACACCACATACACACCAACACACACATACAACCCCACACATACACACACCAAAACACACACACATACAACCCCAAAATACACACAACACAACAACACACATACACACCCCACATTAACACACACACCATACACCATACACACATACCCCAAAAACACACATACACACACACAACCAAAACACACATACACACACAATACACACCAAAACATAAAAAAACAAAACACAACAACACCACACCACAACAAACACAACAACACACACACAAACCCCTACACACACACAAACATAACACCCACCCATACATAACCACACAATAACACACCAAAAACCACACACAAAAACACACAACACACACCAAAAAACACCACACACAACAAACACACACACATACACACACACAAATACAACACACAACATAACACACAACAATTACACCCCACATTACACACCATTACCCCCACACATATACACACCATATACACACCACATACACACACCAAATACAAAACAAAACCACATACACACACACACACCCCTACACACACACATCACCACCACACCATACACCCCCACACATACACACAAACCCCACACATACACACACACACACAAACAAAAAAACACACATAACCACAACAATACAAAAACACATACAAACACACATAAACAATAACAATAACCACAAACACCCCACACCCCAAAACCCTTTTCAAAAAAAAAAACTTTTTCAATTCAAAATTTTTTGTTTCCCCCCAAATATCTAAACCAAATTTTACACACCCCCCAACCTAACCCAACTCACAACACAAAAAAAAAATATATAAAAAACTCTTCCCTTGGCCCCGATCCAAAATAAAAAAAAAACAAAAAAAAAAAAAAAAAAACTTCCGTGTGGAGTTACATTTAATAAAAAAATTTCATTTTTAGGAAACCTTTTCATACAAAAAATTTAAATTAAGAAAACAAACCTACAGTCCCTTATTCCCGTTTGTAACCTGGGGGGGCTGTGGGGGGTGTATATATAAAATTAAAAAAAATTTTTCCCTTTTTCGCCCCCCCCCCCCCCCACCTTCTTTATTAAAAACAGCCCTGGGATAGGGCAAAATTGGGCCGGGAATACCACTATTCTTTACTTTTTATAGTGTGTCTTTTTATATAATCTTTCGTCCTTGGGTTTCGTTCTTTTTGATACGGATTACCCGGAAACTCGCTGACTCCAGAGAACAATTTACTATTGGCAAATGCTAATGTGCTCTAAACAATGAATGCCTTTGTTAGTTGGGTTACTACAGGTTTTTTGGGGGCTCCGCTGTTTTTGCATTGTGTAAGCAGCTTTGGGTTTTTTGCTTTTGGGGGCGTGTGCGGTTTTTAAAATTTTTTGGGCCCGTATTCATACTGGCACGGCTGCGGGGGTTTTCTTTGGGGTGACCAAGTGATCTGAATGGGGCTTTGCAGAAAAAGTATTTCTCTTGTGAAAAAAGCAGCCCCATTCAAATTGGTTTTGGCCGTTCTTTAAACTGCAGGGCACTTCTGTAACAAATCATTGTGGGGTTTTAAAATTTGCCTTTAAGGGAAAACTTAGAGTATTTAGTCAGTAATGCGCCTTACCCCCACCTTTCCCTTTTTTAAATTTCTTTTTGGTGGCGGTTTACTTGACTTGGGAAAAAGTTTTTTTGGAAATGTTTGAGATTTTCCCCTATATTAGGACTCCCTCTTTTTCGGGAAAAGGGAAAATTTCTTGTATGTTTTATTTTTTGTAAATCTTTGTTCCCTTTTGAAAATAAAACCCTTCTGAAAAATTTTTGTCTCTTTTTAAAAAATTTTTCCCTTCTAGAAATATATTCCTGAAACTGTCAAATGGGTGTTACCAGTTGGCGGAGTGTCCCTAAATAAACGGACTGTGAGCACTGATTGGACCATGTCATACTGTGCAGGGACACACCCACTATTGGTAACACCCATCTGACAGACTAGAATTTTTTGAAGGGAATAAAAGGGGGGAATTGAATATTTGAAAAAAGATGTTCCAGAATTGTTGAAGGGAACACAAAAATTTTGTTTTAAAACTGACCTGTCGGGAGGTGTCATGGGTCCTTTTTTTAAAAAAAAAAAAAAAAAAAAAAAACTAAAAAGAGCTAAAACCTATTTAAGCTCAATGTATAGATCTTTATTAGGAGAGTCTACTGGCCTAAGTGGGACCCTTGGGGTTCTTTCAAACCAGTAGATAAAAAAAACCCGTGTATCCGCTGAGAGGGCCGTTCTCAAAAAATCCCTCAATAAAAAATATTTCTTTGCTTTGGGGGGAAAATGACATCTGACCAAGCAGCCAGGCAGCTCTCCTGTGAAGGTCTTAAAGGGATAGTCTTGTTTCATTGATTAGCTACAAAAATACATGCAAAGGTAAATACTGTACAGACTATTGCTAAATATTTAGCTGTTTTGCTTACTTTCGGAGCTAGAGCTGATCTTCTGGTTGTGTACATGAGGTTACCGACCACCTCTTCTCTCTGGCAGCAATTGCCTAAATGGTTGAAATGGTGACCTCACTTTCTGCAGTGTCTTGGCAGCACAGGCGCTTTTTTTTTTTTTTTTCTTACGAGTAGTGTTGATCGAACAGTTTGAGAAAAGTTAAATTCGAGTCGAACTTCACGATTTTTTACTCGAACCGAACATTTTCCTGTTCATTTGAGTAAATTTTCGCATTATACATTGCGTTTGACACGCTATTTTAATAGTTTTTTTGGGCATTTTATCAGTATAAAATGCACCTGAAGGGACGATCCCCTTTAAAAATTGGCGGGGTATACCTTCATAGTAAAAAAATAATGCGCCAAAAAAAAGGGGCAGTGCACCCCGATAGGCGCATTACATACCTACCCAAAGATAGTATTGTTATGGAGGCGCACAGCGCATATTTTTTTGGTGCATTTCAAAGTGTCGTGCCGGCATTAATGCGCCCTAGTGTTGGTGATGCTGTGGATGTAATTTTCAGTTTTTTTCCTTTACCTGTATAGGTATAAAAATTAACCCGAACATCTTTCCCCATGGACTTTAAAGGGATTTTTGCGCGAAATAAATTTTTTGGTTTGACTCGAACTTTTTAGGGGTTGATCTTTCTATTACAAGGGAATCTTTTTAAAAATTTAGCTGCTGAAGATACATTGAAGGTTTCCATAGGGAAATCCTCCTGCAGGATTACTTTGGATGCATATTGCAGGAAGTGGCCTAAACCCCTACCCTTTAGGGCGCGTTCCCACTGGACAGGCCAATTCTTGCAGTCAGTAATCGAGCCAATTGGAAACCTGCTTGCTTTGTACCGGATGCGGTTCTCGGCCGGGCTGCAAAAGTGCTGCGACCACCCTGTGTATTAAAGCCTTGACCGGCTATTGCCTCTTATACCCCAAACTATTGGATATCCTTAAACTTATGTTATAATTACAGAATAAAGCATATTGCTCAGCAAAATAATAAAATGGTTAGTATAAGCAGAACGTGAACAACTGCCATAGAAAATAGAATGACGTGAGAATGTGTACGCATTAAAGGTAGAAGGGATGGTGTTAAGGGGTTTGTCCCTACGGGATTGCTTTTTATGTTAAAAACTTGCAAAAACAAGTCCCTTTTGCTATGTATCCCTTAACAGTGTCCTACCTATTCCAAGCTAAACATTTTGGGTTTGGTTTCTTTCACACGGGAGCGGTTTTTTTGGGGGTTTTTGGCGAAAGGCACAGCAAGTAATGCTGCACAATAAAGGACATTAAAGCAAGCACCCAAAAAATGCTGCACGTGAAAGCACCCTTATAGGAAGCGTGAAGAAATCGGGCAATAGCTTTTAGAGGCTGAGTATATTTGATGGTGAGCTTTCCAGAGTACTGGCCCTGTTCGTCAGACAAGGTTGTTCACAGGCTTAATTGCGGGACGTAATCACGCCCTGTGGGCGGGGGCGGGGCGGGGGGAGTAAAAGGGGGCTGGCACTTCGCCGGCCCCGATATCACTGCAGCGGGCGTAACGCCCCTAGAAAGTGACATTACACCGCCGGGCGGGGAGAGGAGCGTAAACCATGTTCTCTATGAAATGTGAAATACCCTAATTTAATGGGCCTTTTCGGCCCCTAATTGGGCCCCTTTGGCGGTAATTACGGACCGAAATACGGCCCATTTTAAGCCGTGTGAACATGGCCTTTAGAGTTAGTGCTCTTAAAAGCTGAACATGAAATATACTCGGCCTCTAAAAGGTATCGCCTGATTTCTTCACTTTGTTCCAGTTGTGAAATAACTGCAAATCTGGCTTGTAGCCTTCTATAGCTATAACTGCTGCACTGTTTAAAGTGTATATGTGTGTGTAGAGAGAGATATTTTAAATAGCCACAACAC